>JAJIYU010007722.1:0-18822 GCA_030144865.1 Tinospora cordifolia | reverse complement strand
ATCGTTAGATTTTTATATGGGCATTATTCAATCTTTATCCCTACATTATATAACATTTCACGGGTTATTTATACCATTATTCAATCGTTATCGCTAGATTTTTATGCACACATTATTCGATATTTATCCCTACATTATACTATATTTTACTCGTTATATATATACCATCATTCACAAATTAATTATTCGATTGCTATCGCTAGATTTTTATACACGTATTATTCAATATTTATTCCTACGTTATACCACATTTTACGTGTTATATATACCATATCTATTATTCACGCAATATTCGATCGATATCCTTACATTTTTATACGTGCATTATTCTAGCGTTTTACATACATTATACCACTATGCAAAAGTTATACCATTATTTACGTATTATTTTATTATTATCCCTACCACTTTATACGTACATTATTTGATTATTATGCCTACATTCCACTGCCATTCACGGGTTATACCATTATTCACTCATTAGTGGTATTATATAAGTATAACATATATACGAATAACATATGTATATAACGTAATATGTTTACAACGATCAAATAAATGTTGTTATAGACGGCTATAGGCAATGTTCATAAATGAATGTTGTAATAACTTACGTTATTTACAACAGTTGACTAACGAACGTTGTAGAAGGTGTCATTCGACAACAAGCAGCTATGATTATTGTAATAACATAAAACAATGTTTGTCTGCTCGTTGTAATGGCTTTTTCAACAATGTTCCCATGGTGAACGTTGTTGTACACCTTTTACATAAGCGATTTGACAACAGACATTTTATGAACGTTATTGTATGCCTTCTTTTACAACGGTCATTAATGCTCATTGTCAAATTGACGTTGTATCATCAGTTTCTCGTATTGTTATTTCTATTAGAACCCAAAATAAATCTAATCTAGGTTCACTGAACCTCTAGAATTTCCTTCTATACTCTATTTTTATTTCCAAAGGAGATTTATGCATATTAATTCAACTAATTTCACTTAGATCAAAGTAAGGTTTCCAAATCTGAAAATAAAGATTATTTTAATTAATTCTTATGTCCTCGATATCATCCAAATTTGGTTCATAAATACTTCTAATTAATTAAAAGATTATTTTAATTAATTAATTCTTATATTTTTTAAAAAATAATACCTCTACTATTTTAAACTTTCAATCTGAAAAATAAAAACTCTACAAATTAAAAGATTATTTTAATTAATTAAAAGATTATTTTAATTAATTAATTCTTATATATTAAAAAAATAATACCTCTACTATTTTAAACTTTCAATCTGAAAAATAAAAACTCTACTAATTAATTCTCAAGCTTATACGATTCATTCGCTTCCAACTAAATTTATTTGGATTATAACTAATAATTTAAAAACACTAAAACTTGACTTGGGTTCCAAATTTACATCTTTAACTTCGGGGAGCTCTAAATATTGAAATCCTTTCTTCACATGCAAATATATCAAATAATAAATTTAAAATAAATCTCTAACTCTCTGAACCCCCTTAACTTCGATAGCACTCACTCACAATGTCAAATTAAATAAAAAATAATAGTTCTAACAAAGAAATATTAAATAAGGCTTAAACTTCAGATTTTTAACTATTGAGAGTTTGAATTTTTTAAATCTCATTCTTCACATCTCTAATTAGAGAAAATAATTAATTGAACTATCTAAGATTTGAAAATCCAACAATATAAGCATTATACCTCTCAAATCTGAGTTCAAAACTAGGGCATCGCTCTTCTTCTTCTTCACGCAAGCAAATCCAGCAACAGTTGTTGTTGTTATTTCTTGTTTGCGCGAACGATGCCCAACAACAAAACCCCTTTGTTATTGTTCGTCCTTTGTGCAAGAAATGCACCAGCTACGATGCATAACACAACTGCTTTTGTTCATCATTCGCCCAAACACACCAGCAGAAATTTTAGATTTTTTTGGGGTTTTTCTTTTTTGCGCGCAAAGTAGAATGGATGACTGTTGCTGTTTTCTTCATTCTTTGTTGCACCAACAGATGTCGCAAGTTTTTCTTCACTCCTCTCCTTCATGGACCAATAGAACGCACAAGCATTCTTCTTTCTTTTTTGTGCACAGCTGAACGAATCAGTGTTTTGTTTCTTCTCTGTCTGATAGCAGCAGCAACAACCAGCAGCTTTGATCTTCTTATCTTTCTCTCCTCTACGCTCCAAACGTTGCAGCAATCTGCTACTCTTTATCTTCGTTTTAATCCAAGCACAACAGCAGCTAGTTCATCCTTCTTCGCACGATCCGAACGCACCAACTTCTTTGTTCTTCTTCTCGCACCAGATTTGCACCAACTACGATTCTTCTTCTTTCTGGCATTCTTTCTTCTTCATTTCCTCCTTTGTTTGATTATCACACCGACCGAACAAAAGCCCTTGATTTTTTTTTTCTTTGTTCTTGTCGTTCCCCCAAAACAGAGCACCCAAAAATCAATTACCATTATTATTATTATTATTTATTTTATTTCCCAATCATATTTTATGCATACATTTAAATAAAACATAATTTTAATTCATTTATTTTTTGATTAATTAATTTTATATATTTGTTTTTGACGTGCATGCAATCATTGTATTATTTTATTTTTATTTTTCTTTCGATTACTAATATTTCGTAAACCTCTTATATTCAACTCAGACATTATAATTTCTAAAAATCTATTCTTTGTGCGCATTAAAAAGGTTATTATTTATTTTTAACAGTACATATTTATTTTTTATCATTGTCATTTGTTTAAAAATTATTTATATTTTACCTATAATTATCAAATATCCATCATCATTTCAATTTACTAGTAGAGCATAAATAATGATATTTGTTATTATTATGACATCTATTTTCCAATTCTTACTGCCAAGCATTTCTCTTTATTATTTTATTTTGAATTCTTATTTATCTAGAAACATACCTTTCATTTTAATCACGACGTGTACGCGTTCCTGAGATCTCAGGGTGTTACAACCTATCCCCCTTAAATGAAATTTCATCCTCGAAATTTAAATCAAGATAATACCCAAATGGTAAATCCTACAATTTCTTGAATATACCACTTCCTTAGTTTACTCACTAAGTCTATAGATCGAATAGATGGGAAGTAACTAGCTTTGTCAATCAATCTACATTTTTCAATGGCTCATTTTGCTTCAGTTGCACCACTCTGATCCTACATAAAACATCTTCAACAAGATCCTATTCATCAGATTCATGGACAGCCAGTGTATTTATCAGCCCACATTACATTCATCATCTTGCAATGATAAAGGATATGAGCTTGTTGCTTTGTTGAAAGCATTTCCTGAGAATCAATTAAAATTTCTTCAAGTCTTTCATGTAGCTAAGTAGGTTCATGTGTTTCTGCATTGATGAAGCTCAATTGTTTCCTAGTGTTCCATAATGGTTACCACCTTTTAACTTAAGGTATCATGTCTTTAATTGTCATTAGTGATTTTGGAACAATGTGCGTCCTATTTTCAGTGGAAAGATTGTGAATGTAGCCTTCTTTTCTTTCCGAGTTAACGTTGAGAAGAACTACGAGTTCACAAACTCTGACATGATTTAATACAGGAACTGTGATATTCTAACCCAGGTATCATGTGTAACATCCATGACATTCTGGTGAGCTTGAGGCTATACTAGTGGCTGCACCTATGGCTGTATTGGTACTAGCGGCCGTGGTGCTACTAGTAACTACAGGATTCTCACTACCTGCTCTACTGTTCTCTGTGATGATCTCTGAGATGTGAACCCCTATTAATCCTTCTGCACTAGCATGCCTTCATCTCTAGGCTCAAGCTCCTCTGTAGTTTCTCCTTTGACTACTGTTCTACTAGGTTTTTCCCTTGTGTTTGACATTATTAACAAGTCAAAATACTTCATTGTCCAATAATTTAATCTTACTGAAATGGACAATTTCAATAACCAAATCAAATCAAACTTTATTTCTAAAACTTCAGATATTGAGACTTGTGATAATGACCATTATTTCCTACCCACCGATACCCTTTCATGTTTATCGTGCTACTGTGATTCTAGATTCATGTTTATAACTTCTTACTTTGTCTCAATGGTTTAGGGGTTTAGGCTTGTAAGTCGACAACATTTTGTTTGTTTCTAGGTATAGGAGTTCAAGTATATACTCAAATTAATTATACTACATATATTACATTACAAACAATTACCCAACAAACAAGCAAACAATGGACATTAGCATAATGCAATCCCAAGGTTCCATCTGCGCTTCCGAGTCTAGGCATCCCATACTACCCTCGCTCTTCCACATAGACTTCTACCCATAATTACATTACACCCATGCAATGGCACAAGTGTCTTGATGTCCATGACTGTAAATGTCTCACTATGTTTAACCGGATCCTTTAGTTAAAAATAGCGTGACAATGCACCCACAGACGTATTCTAAGGCTGATGTAAGACCCAACGTACTGGACTGCCCCATCCCAATACAATATAGTGCGTACAAGTTCAGCCAAAAAAATTGATCACTTACCAAACATGGTCTATCATTCTCTGAATCAAGGATTCCTCCATACCCCCAAATCCCTATGCACCCCATCCTACATAGAGACTAGAGATACAAGATCATCCCAGACTTGGGTCCTGACCAAACAAGTGTGCGTTCTTCATTCACATTATCAGTTTCTAGCCTATGCCCTAAAATCTTTTAGTTTAAGATCCACTATGCCTTCTAAGCAACACCCAGTCTCTACCTAGACCTATGGTCATGATATTCAACTCTATTGCATCTCTATATGATGCCATCATTCCCAAATTGGACTGTCTCATGAGTAGGGATCAACCTTCAAGGACATCTTCCTGAAGTTGGGATCAGACCATCGGAGATAGCACACCTTCTAAGAAGGGCCATCAACTTTCAGGGATTCCTTCCCCGAGAAGAGATCAACTATCGGGGATGCCTCTCAGTATTCAATTCACACCCGTAACTATTGACTTAGGTACTCTAGCATCACTTCAATCTTGTCTAGACCTCTAGCCACCTAATATTTAACCTCTATCCACTTTATATAGTTATTCCTCGTGATACCATCAGTCCCAAGTCTTGGACCTTTCCTAAGTGGTGATCAACCTTCTAGGACCTTTACTTAGCATAGAAGTCAATCATCAGGGAAATTCTCCTGTAGAAGAAAATCAGGCCTTAAGGGACCTTTATCCCAAGAAGAGGTTGTAACACCCTGGCTCCTGGTCCCACAGGTTCCCTCGGGCCACGCGTGTAGAAGACGCGCCCATTCAACTAGAGAAGCCACTGCCGTATTATTTGCCGAGAGTCAGAGGCGCTACTTTTTTTCCAAAACTTTATTTCAAATCTCATTCAATGAAACATCCAAATAAAATTTTCAATGTTATTTAAAAATAATTTCAAAAATTGTCAATTTGTGTAACCATTATTTTCTCCAGTAAATAAAATGATTTAACAGAAATATTTGGCCTGAAGTGCCCCAGTCCAACATTACATAATAGTTTGGAATTTTCAGAAGTAATTAAAATACTTAAAGTCTTTGAAAGTCTGATAGTACAAAAAGGAAAGAAAAGGGGCACATGCCTAGTTCAGATTAAATACTGATGTTAAACAAAAGATACAAAAAAAGACATGAGAACCTTCACAATGGGGTTTCAACAAAATAGTAAAGTCTTCCATGGTGTCGGTCGACTCTTACGGCCTCAAAGGTCACCTAAAAAAGAAAGGGGGTGAGGTCGAGAGCCTAATGGATCATACCTATATATCGCTAGCATTATTTAAACTAGAAAACAAAACATGCAAGCAATTTCATTACATTAGGCGTTTCACACATTTAATTATTTTGTTGTAACCTAATATGGAAAGAATCCATAACCCTCTTGGTAAGCCCCTGTGGTTCGGGAGCAGATTCGAGTACGCTATACAACCATACCGTTGGGACCACAGTCTAGGGAAGGGGTAACGCTTTAGGACTATTACCCACTTTCGAAGACAATATCGACTATTGCAGGTAGCTCTCTGGTAGGGTTACCTACAATGCGCTCATGGTTTGTCCATCGCAAGGAGACCTATGATGTGCCTGTAGCTCGTCCATCGCATTGGTATGTATGTTCTTAATCATCCTTTAGTCTTCTTTAGTTTCACAATTCGTTCCAATTCATACCAATCATCATTCGACATAAAAACAAATTTCCAAATAAAAGAGATTTGCATGCTTGAACATTTAGGAAATACTTCAATGGAGCTAATCTCTATGCAAGATATTAAAGCAAACAACCGATCATCATAAATTCATATTACATCATTCCAACTAGGAATCAACAAAATATCCTAGCATGCTTCTAGTTATACTAAATATAAACACGCATCATGTTTTGCATTCAAAGTCTAAATAACGCTAGGGAGTGCGGTAATCCCACCCACATGAATATTTCGGATATCCCTTGCACCACTTTGTCATATTTTACCGCTTCTTGATTTTTAATCTGCAATTCGAAATCATAATAAGGTTACTTTTCGATTATTCCTATTGAACTAAAAAAAATTCTAAAAATCATATATTTCTAGAACTCCCCTAAAGATTAAATTCTAAAAATTGTCTTTTAAATTTGTTATTTTCCATCTACCTCAAAATAAATTTAATAATAGATGTCAAAAACTCTAATATTACCTCTACTAATATTTTCTATCTCCAAGGAAATTATTTATTTTAAAACAAGAGTTTTTAACTCCTAAACTGTTAATTTGAAAATGAGAATAAAATTAAAATGATTAATTTTTAAGTTCCTACTATCTATCTATAATGAATAAAAATATATTCTCAAGCTTGGATACTCATGAACTCCCATATCTATTTCTTTTCATGTCAAAATCATCCATTCTTCTCATAAGTAAATTTATTACGAACAAAATAAGATTTCCACAAATTCATTCTTCATATCCCTACAATTTAAAAAAAAAATTCAGGAATATACCCTTTCAACATTTCTCTCATTTAACTTTCAACTAACAAAAATAAATAAATAAGTTTAAATTTCCAAATCTCCGAACCCTTTGAACTTCGATAATCATCATTCTAAACATCCATCCAAATAATCCACAACATAAACAAAGAAATTTTAAGAAATAATGGGAATATTTTTGAATTCAAACCTTTAGCTAAAAGTTCCCAAAATTTCTAATTTTTGCTCTGGAGATTTCTGAGTATGCAAATCTATTCTTTGTACGCCATATAATCCAAACAATTTATTCAAAACTAACTGTAGTCTCAAAACTAAAGAAAATATATTTTACACCTTCAAAATTATTTAGGATTTTGCTCCAAAACCTTTCCAACAGAGCTTCAAGTCTTCAGATTTGTTTCAATCTGCCAAATAATTTCTAATCATTCAAAAACTAATAATAGAACTATTTGAATCTCTATTTAGGGAGAAAAATTGAACTCTATGCCTTCCAACTTCGAAAATCACTTTTTTGGTTCCCTTTCAAAACTAATAATCAATGGTTAAATTTGTAACGGATTTAAAACCAACATTCAATCTCTAAAATACAAAGACTAGAATTACAAAATCACCCATTAAACATGAAAAACGAACCCACCATGTTCTGAAGCATTCTTAATGTCGAAACCCGTTTTCAAAATGAACTTTTTGATGCCCTAGATCTGGTTCAAAGGGGTCTACAATAGTAACTTGCCTGATCCTCTTGCTGTTCGTCCTTTGCGCAAGAAATGCACTAGCTAGGGCTCGTTCTTCACGCTCAAATCGTAACAAGAGCTTCTTCGTTCTTTGTTCTTCAACAATAGTATCTATGGATTCATCTTCATCATGGTTTCTCTTCTTCATGGACCAACAGAGTGCAGCTCTTTCATTCCTCTTTTATTTCTTAAGTTTGTATTCTTCTTCTTCATGAACAAGAACGCAGCTGCAACTATACCTCTTCTTCGCACAAGATTTACATCCCCTTTTTCCTTCATTCTTCTCCATTCAATTCACAAAAATGTGAAAACATAGCAGCAACATACATCTTCTTTGTTCTTTGTCCTCTATGCAAAAATGGTAGCCGGGGCTTCGTTCTTCACTTACCAAAATCGCATCAGCAGCAACAACAAAGACGTGGCTGCAGATCTATTTTGTTGTTCTTCTTCCACGCAAGAATGAACCAACAGTAGTAGCTCGTGCCTTCGTCTTTGTTCACGCGAATAGCAACAAACTTTTAGATTTGAAATTTTTTCATCTCCCTTGTCACGGCCAGCAAACACAGTAGCAATGGCTGCTCTATTCTTCTTTACTCACGAGCTGCACTAGGAGTTCCTCTTCTTCTTCATTTCAATCCAAACCAGCAACTACCTTCTTCATTCTTCTTCATCATCCAAATGCAGCAGCCACCTGGATCTACTCCTTCACGCACGAACAGATGCACATGCAGCTCTTCTTCTTCGATCGATTTGCCAAAATGCAAAAACCCTCTTCTCTGTTTGTGATTCCTCTATTTTCTTGTTGGTCAAGCCAAACACACAAAACCCAAAATTTTTCCTCCCTTTTCTTTTGGTTCTTGCCCTAAAGCTTGGAGGGCAAGCTTTTATCATTTTTATTTTTTTCATCACTTGTTGATTTCATTTTTCTTTTTTTGCAAGTCTCACGCCATCGTACTCATGCAAGCATCGTATATTTTTATTTATTTATTTTTCTTTTGCATTCTTATTGTTTCACGAACCTCGTATATCTACTTATATTATTTTTATTATTACTTCCTCCCAAACATATCTTTCCTTTTATAATTTTAACCCAAAGTTTACATCACATATATAAATTAAAACATTTATTTTATTTCTTGATTGAATATTTTATATTTTGACTTTAATCGCGACATGTACGCCTTAAAAAAATGACCGATTGCTATAGAAGTTGACTATTAAGGACAATTACCAGTACTTGTATCACCCAACTTAAGTAAGATGGCATCACTTACTTTCCTCTAGACTTTTACCCATTGTACTACTTATTAAAATCATATTAAGAAAACTTCATTTTTCAGTGAAAATCAAATCCAATGGAATCCATTTCCAGTTAAAATAAAAATTTGGTGAAATTTTCATTTCAATGAAAATCAAATCTAGTGAAAAATCAAGTCTGACCCAGTGTATCATAGTACTGGGCTCTGATAACATTTTGTAACACCCCAGTTTCAGGTCTGGATTTCTCGGTATATAATCATCGAGTTATCATTTCTCAAAAAATGAGTTGTCAACTTTCTAAACCAATTTCTTACTTCAGTGACTTTCAAAATAAATTTTAAGTTCAAGAAAAGTGTGTTAAACTAATATTAAATAAAATTCTCGACAGTGAAGTATTCAAAATAAGCTCGATCATTTGACCACAAACTCATGTAACAAAGAATGTAAGATCATTAGAGTAACTGCTACAGTGGATGAAATCATGAAAATCAAATTATATTCGCTAAGCCAGCCAAATATTCCAAAACCAAGATAAGACATGTAAAACAAAGATATTAAAATCAAAAGAAACACATGTAATACCCTGAAAGTCTATAAGACCCCCATGTTACTAGTATATGGTTAAAATGAAATAATAAATTTAATAAATAAGAACAAATAGCAAAAATACTCTAAACCATGTTGTATAAGTCCAAATAAACTTAAAATAAACATAAAGATGATATAAATTCGAGAAGCACTAGAAATGACGAAAAAAAGACGCAGAATGCCAAATTTCATTCTGGTGACTGCGGTAATTGGAATAGCGATCGTGGTAATCCCGGACAAACCCAAAAAATGAAGGAAAATACATTGTTCTCGTGATCGCGGTCGGTCCTATAGTGATTGCAGTAATTGCAGAAGAAACCTAGAAATGAAATAGGGAAGTTCATTCTAGTAACCGCGATCAGTGTTTAAGCGACCGTGGTAATCACACGAAAAACCAAAAAACAAGCGACGTACATCAACCTTTCTACTACAATCACCAGCACTGTAATTCCAATGTCCGCGGTGGGTGAATAGTGATCGCAGTAATTCGACGATTTCTATATAAATGAAAAGTGTGCAGAAACCCTAGATCTAGATTTTTATGTGCCACGAATCATAGTTTTTTTTTCCAAGCTCTCACTAAACCTTCCAATCTCGTTTCTTAAACTTTCTTTTGTGTTCTAAGGGTGGTTTGAACTCCTTCAAGCCATTTTTTACCATTTTCAAGCGTAGATTCGCCAAGAGCAATGTCAACAATGGCAGATTCGAGTTGAGGCACGTTTGGAACTGGTTTGTGTTAAGGTAAATCACAAAACCCCCTCTTGAGATCTTGTTTTCTTAGCATTTTAAATCATTTTCCTCAAGTGTAAATTGTTTTCCTTGAGTTAACATGTGTTTTAAGCCTAATGTCCATGTATTGAGGTGTTAAGCACATGTCGTCGACTCTTGCGACCACGGCAATGCAAAGCATTGTCACGATAATGCATCGTGTACCCAGTATTCTCTTATTTTCATTCTGACCTTAGGTACACCTTGAAACACATGTGTGAAGAACATGAGCTTAGGGTTTGCTTATGCCTTGAATGCCTTAGACTCACATCATCTCATTATTAAAAACCCTATAGATTGATAATTTGAGGCGTGCGCAGTGAGGAGCAAGGCGCGAGACAAAGGAGAACTAATGTGCGTGTGATTTTCTTACTCCCTAGCCTTATCACAATTTTGAATGCATAACATGATGTTTGGTTAGCTTAGGATGTGTTTAGAAGCATGCTAGGACTTGCTTGATCAACCTTGTTTGGAATTGATTTGGTGTATATCCATGATGCATGGTTGCTTCAGTTATAACATGCTTAGACAGATATTTCTATGAGTTGATCTCCATGAATGGCCAAACACATTTGATTTGTTCACTTTAAATGTTACATTTGATGCCTGTGTATGACTTTGAATGAAAAGTATAACTAAAAAAGATTAAATTAAGATTTAATAACTCCACGTACTAGCAAGGTGATCGGCCTTAGGGTATCATCATGTCCTTACCCGACCTAACTACAATACTAATTGTGTCTACGGATGAGGAGTCACTATGGACTTCCATCCTCAGATCATGGTTCCAAAGGTAACTAGCCCTTGGGCGTGATCCCCGAATTTGCTCCTGTACCAGATAGAGGGTACCGAGGGTTATGGACTCTTCTGGTCTTAGGTGATAGCAAAACAAGTAAATGTGTGAAATGCCTAATGTAATGAAAGTGTTTGCATGTTGGTATTCTAGTTCGTATAATGCTAGTGATGTATAGAGATGATCCGTTGGGCTCTCGAGCTCACCTTATTATTCCATTATAGGTGATCATTGACATTGTAGGAGTAGGCCAGCATACAAGGCTGTCAGTTCGAGTTGAGACCTCGTTGGGAGGTTGTCACAGTTTTCTTTTTGGTTTACTGTTTTGTTCTTTTTGTTGTAAATAATTTGAATTGGGTATGTGTCCTCTTTTATCTTTGAACTTTTTCACATGTAAATTCAATATTTTGAGACTTAGGCCTATTGGGCCATGTTTGTATCTTCATTCTATACTTTAGAAATGATTTTGAAATTTATTCCACTGCAAAGTATTTCTCTTGGTCAAATATGATTTCCTCTATAGATTTATGAGTGATTAGAATTCCTTTGCATGCAATTTTTAATGAATTTCATATTTACTAAAAAAAAAGGAATGAGTATTGTGATGGTCATTGTGTATTTTAATTTTGACTTTATAACCTGTTTAAAAGAAAGGTTTTGAAACATGAAATTGAATGAGAAAGAGAAACGAACTACGTGGCCTCTAG
Source organism: Tinospora cordifolia (assembly GCA_030144865.1). NCBI lineage: Eukaryota > Viridiplantae > Streptophyta > Magnoliopsida > Ranunculales > Menispermaceae > Tinospora > Tinospora cordifolia. The sequence continues at coordinate 6,978 of JAJIYU010007722.1, read as the reverse complement.
TTCTTAGCAAACGACCAGATGCCACGCGTCTCCCGCCGAACTAACGGGCGCATGCCGTTTCAGCGCATAGCCCTGTGATGGCTCGTCACATCAAAGAAAGAGATAGAGAGAGGAATTGAGAGCCGAGGTGTCACAAGGTTGGTATCAGAGCAAAGCTTTAGATGCCTTGGGTAAGGACAATTTTGAAATGTTTCCTTAGAGAAAAAAAGGGGAATTTTGAAATGGTAATCGGATTTGATTTTCACTTGAAATGATTTTTACTGAGTTTTAAAAATCTTGAGTAGTGAAATAGGAACTCCCAAGTACAAAGACCATAGGTCTAGGTAAAGACCAGGTGTTGTCTCAGGATTATAGTGGATCTAAAATAAAAGCTTTAAGGACATAGGCTAGAGACTAAAAATGTGTGAAAACGCACACTTGATTGGTTTGGACTTGATTCGGGAGGATCCTGTATCCTTGGTCTCTATGTGGTATGAGATGCATAAGGATTAGGGGGTATGGAGGAATCTTGGATTTGAAAAATGAAGGGCCATGTATGGTGAGTGATCGACTCTTGGGCAGAACTTGTATGCATTGTATTCTACTAGTATGGGACAGTCACGTACGGTGGATCTTGCATCAGCCTTAGGGAACGAGACATTTGCAAAATTGTAATGGGCAATGAACAGACTTTTTGAAAAAACTTGGACGCATTGTATTTTACTAGTATCGGATGGTCGCGTACGATGGGTCTTGCGTCATCCTTAGAGACCAAGATCTCATAGGATTATATTAGCCATAATGGAATTTTGATTCCATTATGCCATTATGCATTGTTTGCTTGTTTTGTTGGATGTTTGTGTGTAATATATATAGTATATTATTTTGAGTATTGTTATCCGAATTCCTATACCCAAAAACAACTGAAATGTTGTCGACTTAGAAGCACAAACTCTTAAACCACTGAAACATATCGAGAACTTAGAGACGATGCACATAGAGTCACAGTAGCACAATAAATGCGAAAGGGTAAGGTTGAGTTTAAAGAAGGGCTGGTTGTTATCATAGGTCACAATATCCAAATTTGGGAAAAGGAGTTGAACTCTGAATTAAAGTGGAAATATAGCTTCATCTGTTTTAATTGTCAAAATTTTTGCCTCAATATTAATGAATTATTGGATACTGAAATAAATCTTTGACTTTTAGATAATGCCTAGAGGTCAAGGTAGACCCACGAAGGTATGACGAGAGGCAAGGATAGAGCTGAGATGGGGCATAATGATGAGGGCACTCCTGTGGCACCAGCACCGGTGGTGGTTACACTGACGCCAGAGGCATTACCAAGATGATGCAGAGGGCAGTAAAGTAGGCCATGAGGACGCAATAGCCATCAACATCATTACAACCATCAGTACCGGTACAGCCACAGGTGTAGCCACAGTTACCAATAGAGCCATTAGTACAAGATCAGCCTCAGGTCCATCAGGGGCCCACTTCCACGGAGGTAGTGCCACAGAATAGATCTGTTGGGTTTGATAGGGAGTAGAAGGATCTATAGGTGGAGGTCCAGAAGCTACGTCCTAGTGCTTTTGAGGGGACTAGTGATTACATGGTAGCTGACTGGTGATTCACAAAGATGAATAAGCACCTGGATGCTATGCGAGCATCTAGGCCCAGGAGAGTGGCATTGGTAGTGCATCAGCTGTAGGGCCAGCCTACTATTGGTGGGAGATGATTGTGAGTGACCCCACCATTGATCAGACAGTTATAACTTGGGAGGATTTCAAGAAAAGGTTCTATAATAAGTTCTTCTCCACCACAAGGAAGAGGCAGCTACAATCAAAGTTTGTCGACCTGAAGCAGAGGACCATGACGGTCATAGAGTATGAGCAAAAATTTACAAAGTTAGCCAAATTTGCTCATACCTTGATCATGGATGAGCAGTCTAAGGCAGACCGTTTTGTTGAGGGTTTAAAAGTAGAGATAAGAAAGATCTTGGCATCGTTTAAGTTGACAACATTGATAGATGTATTAGAGAGAGCGCAACTCATGGAGAGAGACCTGGAGTTTGAGCAAGCATTGGGGAGTGACAAGAGGACCAGGTCAGAGAAGACTGAGACCTTCTCAGAAGAGGTTGAGCAGACAGGAAGAACATAAAGCACCTCAGCCTCAGAGCCAGACTCAGACTTATGATAAACAATAGACCCAACAGACTCGACTAGGCCGTGAGACTAACGATGAGAGAGAGAGGGCTAAGAGACAATGGTTGATTTTTGTGTGCAACCAGAGGGGGCATTTGGCTAGGAATTGTCCTACTAAAGCATTGACTCCAACACCTCAGTAGCAGCAGCAGGCTCATGGGCGGAGTAGTCGCCTACAACAGAGGTAGTAGCCACAGTGTCAGCCACAGCAGAGAAATTAGGCCCGATTGTGTGCCACAGACACCTTGATCGATTCCACTCCAGTAGCGGAAGGTACATTTCTTGTGTTTGGCGTCATAGTGCAAATTTTGTTTGATTTGGGTACCACTAGATCCTCTATTTCTGAGAACCTAGTAGATAGATTACAACTAGTAACAAGTCCGTTGCCATTAACATAGACGTAGCCACACCTATCAGGGCTACTGTGAGTTCGAGGAGAGGTTGTAGATGTGACCTCAGATTTGGAGACAAACCAATTTCATCAATTTTTTGTGTGCTTCATTTTTTATGGATAAGATGTGATATAGGGTATGGACTAGTTGAGCCAATACAAAGCACAAATCGATTGTCAGAGACGAAGGGTGACATTGAAGCTACCTTCGAACAAGGTTTTAAAGATAAATGGGGATGTGCAGAAACTACCAAGGAGTCTGATGCTAGCTACGCTATACACTATAAAGCAGAAAGAAGACTTCAGACAGTTACGTAAAGAGGATGCAGAGACACCAAGAGAGATACAAGATATACCTGTTGTACGGGAGTACGAGGATGTGTTTCCAGACGATCTACCTGGACTTCCACCTCGCCGACAAGTGGAGTTCAAGATCGAGTTGCATCCAGGAACAGATCCTATAGCCATTCCACCTTACAGAATGACAACTGTAGAACTAATTGAACTGAAGACACAACTGGATGAGCTCCGCAAGAAAGGATTTATTAGACCTAGGAGTCACCATGGGGAGCCCCAGTGTTGTTTGTGAAAAAAAAAATGAATCCATGAGATAGCTGAACCATGTAACAATCAAGGACAAGTACCCATTCCTAGAATTGAAGATTTGTTTAATCAATTGAAGGGAGCCGCTCACTTCTCCAAGATTGATCTTAGGTCAGGGTATCATCAATTGGGGGGTCTGATATCTATAAGATGACCTTCAGAACTTGATATAGACATTTCGAGTTCACAATTATGCTGTTTAGTTTGACCAACGCACCAGCTGCATTTATGGATCTAATGAATAGAATCTTCAGATAGTACTTAGATTAGTTTGTTGTAGTATTTGTGGATGACAATCTAATTTACTCCAAATCAGATGTTGAACACAAGGAGCACTTGCACATCGTCGTGAAAACGTTGAGGAGAAATGAGCCATACGCGAAGTTTAGCAAGTGTGAGTTCTACATGAAAAAGGTCAAGATTCTTGGCTACGTTGTCTCAGTTGAAGGGATATCAGTAGACCTTGAGAAAGTAGAGGTAGTATCCAACTAGAAGCAACCTACGACTATCGCAGAAATTAGAAGCTTTCTACGTTTAGCAGGATACTACCGAAGGTTCATCCAAGACTTTTCGAAACTGGCTGGACTAATAACAAAGTTAACTAGAAACGAAGAGAAGTACCTCTAGAATGATAAGTGTGAACAAGCATTCCGAGAATTGAAGAAGAGGTTAACTTTAGCACCTGTTCTAGTCACACCTACCCATGGTGTGAAGTGCGCCCTATACACCGATGCTTCGCTAAATGGGTTAGGTGCAGTGTTGATGCAAGAAGGGGAGGTAGTAGCTTATGCTTCAAGGCAATTGAAGATTCATGAATGAAACTACCCTACCCATGATTTGGAGTTGGCAGCAATTGTCTTTGCATTGAAGATCTAGAGACATTACCTCTATGGGGAGAGTTTTGATCTATTCTCTAACCACAAGAGTTTGAAGTACATTTATAGCTGGAAGGAATTAAATCTTCAACAATGGAGATGGATAGAATTCCTAAAAGACAATGATTTTCAGCTAAACTACCATCTAGGCAAGGCCAAGGTGGTGGCTAATGTACTTAGTAGAAAATTTAGCAAGAAGGATGAGGAAAAAAGGCAAATGTATCAACTGATCAGTGAATATAACTTGGGGATGGCTTCAGATGAGGAACGAATGTACTTATATGCTATGAGTTGTCAACTAGATCTCTTACACCAAATCAGGGATGAGCAAAGAAGTGATAAGTGGATTGTTGATCATGTAGAGGGTGTCAAGCAAGGCAAGCATACGAATTTCAGAATTGAAGCAGGGGGTATGCTGAGGCTTGGAGATAGAGTTTGTGTGTCGAGTAGTGGGCAAAGTAAGAAAACCATCAGACTAAGTATACAATGCATCCAGGAGGTTATAAGATGTACCAAAACACCAAGAAGACCTATTGGTCGAGAGGTATGAAGAAGGACATAGCCAAGTATGTCTCTAGGTATCTAACATGTCAACAAGTGAAAGCCAAGCACAGAAATCCGTTAGGACTATTGCAACCATTTCCAATTTCAGAATGGAAGTGAGACAACATTGCAATGGACTTTCTTAGCAGTCTACTTAAGAATCAGAAAGGCGAAGACATCATATGGGTAATTATGGATTATCTGACAAAGGTAGCCCATTTTCTACCTATTCGATCTACGGATTCAATTGGGAAGCTTGGAGAATTGTACATTAGAGAGTTTGTGAGATCGCATGGTTGCAACACCCCAGCTCCTGAAACATTCACAATTTCTACATTGATCTCATACTTAGAGATACATACCCATACATGTTCATTTTTGTCACATGACATTGTCGAGAATCGGGATATTACTTGTTGCACACATCAATAATAAATCTCCTGGTCCCACTAGGTCACATCCGACAAGATCATATGAGTAAATAAATGAATAACAAATAGGTTTATAACTAAACACATGGGATGTCATATTTGTTCAATTTAACCCAATAATAATCAAACTAACATTTGGCCTCATGGCCTTGTTTTAAATAATGACTCATTAAATAAAATAAAGAGAGATTCACTAACTACTTGTCTAACTAAAGACAATAATAAACCTATGACTAAGACAACCTCATCAAGGAGGTCTACCACTAATAACACTCTTCTTCGTCTCATCAATGGCAATGTTCAACCACTGGTACCTAAAAAATAAGAAATGGGGTGAGCTCAAGAGCCCAGTGGATCATACACAATGCATCTCAAGCATTATTAAAGTCAAAACGCAGAATATGCAAACACATATCAAACATTTGGCGTTTCAAGCAATTCAATTATTTTTTAGTTGACATTCAGATCGAAAGGACCATCCTCGATGTTCTCATCAAAACAACGAGTGCCCAACACTAATGACAAGGAGGGGTCATGACCATCATCCAATGTCCGGGAACTAGGGTCCAACCCAGTGTTCCATTTCAAATATAATATCAATTTCATAATTTGAGAACACTCACAGTGATCAATTGTGACTCACTGAGCTGGTACGTGGTTTAATTCTTGATTACAGTGATCTTGAAGTATTTAACAAGATCAAATTCTAGCATGCTCAATGTCTTCTCCTTTCCATTCATAACCAAAAATATTCTGAAGACATGAATTCAATATGCACACAATTTTAACTCATGCTGTCCAACACATAAGGCATATTGCTCATCACATCATACATGCAATAAATCATTCAATGACAATTATAACATAATCATACCCTAGCATGCTCCTAGGTATCCAATCAAATAGGCATACGATAATATTCTATATTTAAAACTAAAATAATACGAAAGAGCATGATAATCATTTTCACCTGTCAGTGCACTTCCTCAGCACCTGCTCCTGTACACTGTCAACTCGAATGTCGTGACTCTTCAATCTAAAATATTTAAGATAATTATTTTTAGTAATTAAACATCATATAATATTTTTTAAACCATAAATTTACTAATTTCTTAACAAATATAACAAACAGTGAACCATTCACCTTTTAAGTACATTTAGCGTGCACTATTCCCCGTGTTTGATAATTGGACTAAACTTACCCTTTTTTTCAATTATGAACACTTACTATCTAATTACTTTTAAAATAATTTTAAAACCCTCTAAAGCCATTAAATATTCAACGATGACCAACATGCATCATGTGCATGAAATCATAGTCGTTTTCATGACTTATACGCATATTCTCAAGATTTGATGTATATTAAAGTCTTACACCCCTTTCTAACTTTTTAAGCATGTTTAAACATCAATTTTCAGCAAGCTACCTTGCTGGTTTTTTTTTAACATCTAAATGCATGAAACTCTCATCAAATTTGCAGTTACACTCAATTGTCACTTAAACATGTTAATACCCTAATTATATCATACATACATGCCTTGTTTGTATGCTTTATCATCATGCCTTAAAAGTCAAATTTTTTTTCATCTATATTCATGATTTCTAGCAACCCTACTCGCTGGTTTTTCATGAAATAACACCTTATTAACATCACTTTACCATATATATCGTTAATCTCTACATGCATCATGTATAGTTACAAGTTTCATGAACATACATGCATATTTGATCTCTTTTCCCATGTAGATTTTATTTCCTTCAACCTTGTAACACCCCAACCCCCACATTCTTTGAGTTTTGGACAACCACCATTATTTTGACGATGGACTTAACCAAATTGGCTGGTCGGGCCGGTGTTACTTTACAAGTGACACACACTTGACTTTCTATTTTTCAATACCACTTGCCTTAGAGTAAATTCAATAGTACAAATTCACATATAATAAAATCAAGG
>JAJIYU010007721.1:0-18795 GCA_030144865.1 Tinospora cordifolia | reverse complement strand
TGTATAATGAGACATGATGATTAACATCATCAGACTATATCTAGATGCAAACAAGTTAAGAATATAATAAGCAAAATAATTGCTTTTGCCTACAAATTCTAAAGTAACTTAAAACTTATCAACATGACATTTATCATTTTTTTTTTAACGTGCAATGTAAGCATTCAACAATACCATTAAATTGAGGCACATCAGGTGTAGTATCTTGAATATCTTATAAACAAACATGTATAGTCAGGTCTACAATAAAATCTGAATTCATAGCTTTAAGTAAGATTAGAGAAGATGCAAAATGATTGTGATATTTCTTAGATGATGGTCCATGTTGGCACACACCTCTTTCTATCGTATGCATTCATTGTGATAGTATTTCTGCACTAAACGGAGCATGTGAGAAGTAGAGACATTTACTTCAATGATATAATAACATTAAATAGTTAGTTAAGAATATCGTAATCTCTATTGATTATATAAAGTTAAAGGATAATCTTATAGATCCACTAATGTAATGCCCAATAAATTTTAAAAAAAATTCTGAAACAAAAAAATTAATTACACACATATTAAAAAAAAATTATAAATAAATATTATTAAAAATTTAGGGTTAAAAACTTACAAGCAACATAAAATTAAGAATTTCAACATAGGGATCATGCTAACAAAATTGAATACTACAAGAATATGAATGATTTATTAGCTTAATTGGTTAAAATAGTGTACTACTAACAGAGAGTCTAGGTTTAAGCCTTGAGAGATTACTTTTTATCAAAAAATATATCAAATAATATTAACATAAGAATAATTAAAGTGATCAACCAATGATCAAATAAAATTTAAAAAGGGATAAATTAACAATAATTTTGAATAAAAAATATAAATTAATATGGTGTGCATTCAATTATTTAATAAATAATGCACATTATATTAGATTGAGATAAATGATATATTTTTAGTTGTGGTCTCATTGAACTAAGTTGCAAAACAAATCATGGGATCATTCGTTAAAAATTAGGCGCCAATAATGAAATTTGAATCTATAATTCGATTTTTGAAATTCAAATTCTGATTTTATTCCATATAATGTAATCTTAATTATTTAGTAAATAAATAAATCTCTGTAAAATGGGATGACCCAAATAAAAAGTGATAAATGAAAATAAAAGAGAATATTCGGTTATTCAAATTGTTCCAGTGGTAGGGCATGAAATTAGAAACTAGAAAATGAAGAAAATCTCGCAAATTAGAATGTTCTCCAAATCTTTAACCCAACCTTAGCCATCACCTAATGAGCCACCCAAAAATGTTCCATCTTGTACACATATCAATGACCAAGATTTCATCCATCTCTCCATCTTGACGATCCAAAAGGAGAGAATAAAAGTAAAGTCAAACACAAAAAAAAAATATTCAAAAATGAATCATACGCGCATATCTCTCTTCTATTTTCTCTCTTTCTTGGATGTCCACTCCTTCTTACTACCTCAACCCCAAAATTCAAGCTTTTCCTTCACCATTCTCAACCTTCACAACACCTAGAGGAATAGGGGTACGTTTTCTCACCATGAAAATGCATGCATATTATTATTATTGTTGTTGTTGTTGTTGTTATTGTTATTATTATTATTATTCTTTATCTTCTTCTTCTTCCTCTTCTTCTCCTTCTCTCAAACACCAACAAAATGTTTCAATCTAGCCACCATGAAACCATTTTCAACATCTTTCACACTCTTAAAAACTTCCCCAAAACCAACGATGAACTCTTGAATTGAAGCAAGCTAGAAAACTATATGTTTACTCATTTGAAGCTTTACTTTCACCTAAAAAATCACTTGAGAGATGTCTTCATAGCTAACCATATACTCACGATTTACACCCTAGAAAGCCCTTCAAAACCATGGTTGAACAACCCACAATGACAACTTTTAAAACCTGCTCCCCATGGCCTTACATAAGTACTTTGAAATTATAACGAAAAACCACTAAAACCCTACACTTTTGCACCCCTTTAGGTTAGGTATTTGTTTAGATTTTACATGACATTTTAATCGATTCTTTAATGTTTTCTTGGTGTTTGGAAAAGTGTGAAAACAATTAATAAAACACCCAAGGGGCACGAACAAAGAGAAAGAAGAAGAAGAACATGCAAGAAGGTATATCATTCTCAAAACCCTAGTTTTAGACTGTCATTTTATACACACACATGAACACCATTAGCCACTGAGGTAAAATATGATTTTTCACGTTGAAAATCACCCTCTTTTGATGTATTTTGAACTAGGAAGGGTAGCCAATACTGTATACACAAACTCTTTGCAGCATGTGAGTGAAAAATACCGAAAAGACAGTGATTTAGGCACTTTATATGGAAACAATATGGATTGAATATGTGCAACCATGTGTCATGGTGTTAGGATATAAGAATAGAAAAGACAAGTGTCTTAAAGTAGACACAAGACTTAGAAAACATCAATGATACACTCACACAGACATACACAACTATAAGTAAAACACCTAAACTAGGTGTTTTGGGGGTGTTTTAATGCATACAAGCATGACTGCAAGTGTTATTAATCTAAAAATTAATAAATCATTTACATAATTTTGAAATTTATAAATGTAAAATAATTTAAATAAATAAATATAAATTATGAATAATCACATAATACCAATGTAAATATATCCAGAATAAATATAAAAATAACACAAATTCAGTGAACATGAAAAATATCAATGAAAATATGAAAATAAATCAAAGGGCTCTGGTTACCATGGTAGCACCTAGGATTATTGTGGCAATGTGAGCAAATCACAGGAAACCCAAAAATTTAACATGTTATTGTTACCGCAGTAATGCATGACTACCGTGATAATGGATTGTGTTATCACAGTAGTGCGTGAATATATATGCTTGATTTTTGTGTAAAAACCCTAATTATCAATCATTTTGTTACACAATCACGCATAATCTTCTACAAACCCTAACCAGGCGCCCACCAGTTGATCTCTCCTCATCCCATAGGAATTTTACATTGATTTTAAACCATCCCAAATCCTTTCCAACAGTCTCTCAAGTAAAGAGTGAAGAAGAATTGCATACTAGTGAAGAGTTCCATTGTTGCAACTTCATGAACTATTGCAGACGAGTGAACACTGGTTCTTGCACAGAATACTTGTTTCTCATCACTGCTCCACGTTTTCTAAGTATATACATGTCTCTTTTGATATAATAGGTCATTAGAAGTGTGTGAGACATCCTTTTGAGGGGAAACGACGAAAGAGGTGCTTAAGATCAAGGAATAACATACTTCTACACATTATAATGCATGTTTTGAGCCTTAAGCTATTATATTGAAGTACCATAAACGAGGGGAAGAAGAACTCGCATGAACGTGCAGTTTTTTTTTGGAAAGTCTCATGACTATCGCGGTAGTGGAATGGATGTACACAGATTACCGTTGTAGCCTATCGCGATAGTGCAATTAAGGCCCCCTGGTTACTGCGGTAACACGTCTAAGACACTATTTGCTTTTCATAGATGCATTTTGGCTATCGTGGTAATGCGTTAGTTATCTCTCTTTGCTCTTCATCTATATGTTATGATTACCGCGACACCTCTCTCTTTTACCATGGTACATAGAAGTGAAATCACATTGTTACCTATCTATTATGATTTAAGAATGCTAGAAGTGTTTCAAAGTCTTAAAGGTTGATGATTCAGGACGATTAAGGCAATGATACGAAGCCCAAGGGAATTGAATTGATAGTTGGAAGTGATTACCCTACTCTTTAGCATTATTTGAATTTTAAATGTTGAACATGACATGCGTTTATATTGCTTAAATGCTTAGAAGCATGTTAGGTTGTCGTTTAAATGATGATGATTGACATGATTCCATGACTATGGATATGCCATGATTTATTTGCCATGTCGATATGTGTGTTCCTTGATAACACGAGATGATCATTGTTTGTTTTAACTTTCATGAGATGATTTGCATGATTTATTTACTTGTAAAATGAAGTATCATATATGATAAAGTGATAACCATGTTAGTTACGAGATGCTTGATGATTTTTAAATAAAGATAAATTGAGAATTGAACCACGTACCAGCACAGTGATTTACGAGGGATCATTGTGAGTGTTCCCATGATTTGGAATGATGGGTGTGTCCCTAGTTCTCGAGTTGGGTGATGAATGTGTCCCTATATTCTATTGAAACTTGGCAGATATTGCATTGTCCCTCTTTTTGTTTAGTGTGATTAAGATGGGAGAACACCGAGGTTGAGCCTTTTGGCCTGAATAACAACTGTTAAACAATTAAATGTTTGGAATGACTAATGGATGATAAGTGATTGCATGTTCATATTTTGATTTAAATAATGTTATTAATGTCCAGTCTATGATTCATTGGGCTCTTGAGCTCACCCCACTTTCACCCCACTTTTTCATTTCAGGTAACCCTTGAGGCAGTGCAGATTGATAACATTACTAAGTATCGTGTTAGTTAGCTACAAACCTCGCTGTGGAGGTTGTTATGTGATTTCTATTTTTAGTATTTTGTTTAGACTGGACGTATGACCCTCTAGATTAATTTTATTGTTGACTCTCTTCATAGTTTAGATTTCGACCACATAGGTTATGTTTTAGAGATGTTACTTGGAGATTTCATCTCAAACATTGTCGAGTTTAAAATTTGAAATTTGATGATTAAATTGTTTAATTATCTTTTTATTACTACATGTAATATGTAATACCTGAGATTTTAGTGACGTAATAACCGAAATTTGAGCTTAAAACACATATACGTATATATTTATATATATATTTGTCATTGGTACGCAAATAATTAGTTAGCATAGAAGTATAAAGGAATATATGTTGATTAATATTAGACACATAGAATTGTTGGGTAAATATATGTTTCTCTATTTGAATAAGAAAATAGTATTTTTTAGTATGGTATTAATATAGAAAAATATTTGTATAAAGTATTAATTAGATGCACTCATGAAAATAATATTTCATTTAGTATGATGGTAATATACAAAGAGAAGTATATGTGTAAAGGAAATGCATTCATAAATGAAATATCTCATTTGGTGAGATGTTAGAGTGGGCATATGTAGGAAGTGATAATCCTACATTGGAAAGATAGAGACACTACTATTTGGAAGAGGGCCCTATATAAACCCTCCTACTCCACCCATTTTATTCATCCCAAAGACAAGAGTTGAAAATTCCTCTTGCTTTCTCTCTTTGCCTCATTCTTGGCAACCTTAGTTCTAGTTCTTCTTTGCTTGAGCTATTCTAAATAGTTCGCGAAGTAGTAGCCATGAAGTGCTACAAATAATTTAGGAAGCAATCTCGATGTGAGTTTCTTTCATTTTTTTTAATTTATTATTTTGACTTAGATGATGCTTGCTTGTTTGGTTAGCTTGACTTTTTTGTTTTTATTCTAGTTCTTTGCATTTATGTCATTCAATTATCATGTTGCATGACCAAGAGAGTATGCTCTGTAGTTGCATCTTGTACGATCTTCTACATTAGAAATCGAAAGTCATCTTTCCTGTTTGAGAGAATATGCTCTGTAGTTGCGTTTTGTACGATCTTCTACATCAGAAATCGAAAATCTATGCTTCTGTTGGTTTATCATGTTATACTGTTAGAATGTTTAATTACTGTTGAAATATTTATTTACTATGCTCTTGCACACAAAAATCAGATTAAATAAGATTTCAACCACGTACCGGTACGGAGACTTTCTGTGTTCCATGTAGAATTGGAACTAGCTGTCAATACGGATACCAGCTTGGAACGGGTTTCAAGAATGATCCCACTAGAAATGGGTTTGAGTTTCAGAATTGATCTCTCTCCCTAGATCTGGAGCACAAAGGGTATTCTCGTTCGGTCTAAATTACGATTGAATTAATATATTGGTTGAATCGAATTAATCTCTGAAAGTGTTTGATTTGCTTACATTGTCTGGTTGAAATAATGGATTAAATAGATGGAATAATTCACTGGGCTTTTTAGCTCACCCCCTATTTTTCACATCACAGGGAATTAATCAACTTGCAAGGAGATTTACCTATTGAAAGTTTTATTTATTTCAATGTAGGGCGCATCAGCCCAAACTAAATCATGTATTTCAGCTTTGAATTTATTTTTCGCTGTAATGGATTATTGTACTCGAAATTTTTGAATGAATAAATGAAAAATTTTATTTACCATGATATCATTTAGTATATAGACTAATGCACACAAGAACCCTAATGCATTTGGGTCTAAGAAAAAAAAATGTAGCACGGGCCCGTTTCCCGGGCATCCCAAGATTTTTGATCAAAGAGAGTTGAACCGTTAGATGACGTAGAAGATGGGACTTGGGAGGCGGGGTGTTACATAATATCTCACATTGGTCTGACTCCAAGAGGATTCTTGGGCTAAATGTACATTCGAGGGTATCTCATTGTGCTGAACGCTTTTGGGAGACCCAGGTTCGAGTCTTGCTAAGAACAAAACCCTACACCCAGTTAATGGTGGCTAAGGTAGGGAAAATATTGGTACGTAGTGGGGTTGGGTTGTCACAAATGGTATTAGAGTCGCTCTGTGTGTACCGGAGGTGTGAATCTCGAGGACAAGATTGCTCCCAAGGGGGGTGGATTGTAATATCCCACATCGATCCAACTCCAAGGGGATTCTTGGGCTAAATGTGCATTCGAGGGTGTTTCATTGTGCCGAACACGTTTGGGAGACTCAGGTTCGAGTCTTGCTAATAACAAAACTATACACCCAATCAGTAGTGGCTAAGGTGGGGATAATATCAGTACATAGTGGGCCTGGGTTGTTACAAATGGTATTAGAGCCGCTCTGTGTGTATTGAATGTGTGAATCTCGAGGACAAGACTTCTCCTAAGGGGGGTGGATTGTAATATCCCACATTGGTCTGACTCCAGGGAGATTCTTGAGCTAAATGTGCATTCGAGGGTGTCTCATTTTGTCGAACGCTTTTGGAAGACTCAGGTTCAATTTTTATCAAGAACAAAACCCAACACCCAATCAATGGTAGTTAAGGTGGGGACAATATCAGTACGTAGTGGGCCCAGGTTGTTACACTACATGAGATATCTCTTGGTATGTCCAAGATATTGATAAGTGATTTATATGTGAAGGTTGTGATGAGGGTTGAACGTGTGATAGTAATGTCCTAGTTTTTGGTAGTGATACGTGTGCGGTAATTAAAGTTGAATGGGCATGTTTCTCCATGCACAACCCTAATGTGATTGAAACGAAAGGACCGAAAACTGAGGTGTTACAGCAAGTGTGCAACCATCTCATAGTGAGTTACACACTTAGAACAACAAGAGAACAAGAGAAGAAGTATAGGAAAAATAGGAAACAAATCCTTAAATGAACGACCTTAATAGGGGGCAAAGCGAACATGAAAACACTAGAAAACAAGATTTTTTTATATGCCTTAGTATTAGATGGTTTAGTCTAGAAAGATTGTAGCCTTATACTCATGTTAACCATATTTGAAAACCATTAGGATATGATTTAAAGTCAAAGGAAAGTAATTGGAACTAAAAAACCTTAATTGATAGCCTTGTAGGACACCAACCGTATATAAAAACCCTAAAAAAGGCACTACATGGTGTATGTTTTGAAAATACTTTTCGACAACCAAATAACTAATAAAAAATACTTAAATAGATTTAGAAACACCTTCAAAATAAAATTCAAGGGTTAAGGTGCGCTTTGAGTGGTTAACTACATAAAATAACAAAATTAGGTTTACTAGAATATGGTATAACCATGATTTCAATATAACAAGTGCATGACAATTATGACTAAGTAATAGAACCATTGAACTTACATTAAACGACACACGAGAAGTCATAGTTAATGACTCTTCAAGACTAAAATCGAGTTAATCGAGTCCAACTTAAAGCACCAAGTAAACAGGGTACAACTTGATCGGTAAGAATAGTGATCTGAGCACTCTATCATACCCTTTAACAATAAAGAGTAAACAAAGGTTAAATAAGACTTCATCGTCATATGATATGGAATACAACACTAATCCAAATATTTCAACATGTTAGGGTATCAAAACATTGAAATTTGGAATGCAAATCCGAGGGAGAGTTGGAGTTCGAATATAATTGGAAGAGATATCCCTTCTCTCTCTTGTATTATTTTAATTAAGACATTTGATGTGGTTAATTTGTATAATACATTGAATTAAATTGTTAGGGCTATGCTAGTGTGCTATTAGTTTTATGAATGTATGTATGTCTGAGTGAAATATATAGAAGCATTTTAAGACATTACGAATATCATGCAACATTATTATTCATTTTAATATGGTTGATATCTCACGTGTTATGATAATATTATCTTTATTTAATATATTGTTTTTAGTATGCATGCATGAGAATGATAGATTTTAATTTATTTGTAACTTCCTTAATAAAGATAATCAAGATATTAACCATGTACTGGCGCGACGAATCTATATTTGATCACCATTGGTATCATCCATAGAGGAGTAGGCTCAACGTGGTGTATCTAAACCTAATAACCATAGATAAATCTGCAATTGAGATAGGTTGAGTTTAGGGCCATGAATTGTTATTTTACCAATCTCATTTGTGGCATGTACATAATTTTGTTTAGAGTGTATTCGTAAACCGTCCCCTGCTTTATAAGTGTCCCAAAAAGTATATGCCTTTATGAGAAAGTATCATTGAAGGTTGATGCTCACTTAATAAGGTGTCCCTGTACTATACCCTAAACCGATGAAGGAAAGTATTGAGGATAGTCCTTTCAAACTTAATGTCAACCATAAATAAGTAGTTGTTTGAAACAATTTATATGTAAAAGTGTTTGCACGTCACTAGTTTAATTATTATAATGTTTGAGATATGTTTAGGCTAATCCACTAAGCTCTTTTGAGCTTACCCCTTTCATTTTATCTTTTAAATGATTATTGACCAAAGTAGAGCTTACAAATCATTCTTGCGGTGACATTGTGAGTAACATCAGTAATGAGGTTGTCAGTGGACCTAGTTAAGAGTGAGTCGTTGGGCATTATGATTTAGTTTATTTATTCATTCTTCTATTTTAGTGTCGTTGTATTGACCAATAGGACAAACTTATACTACTGTTATATTTGGAAACTTTCATAATTCTTTTTATGGATTATTTATCTCATTTATTTTACGATGTTAAATCCATCTTATCTTTCCCCATAATGAAAGTGATATCAATGTAGGATGTAAGTCCTTTAATTGATCTCATGCTTGTGACTTAATGTACTTTTATTTCTATTGTTTGGCAATTGAGGGTATTTTAGTAAATTGACCCTAGTGTGGTTAGGTGATCGAAGGTCGAGATGTTACGCTAACTAAAGCCTTGCTTGGAGATCTAGTAAAATATTCATTGAAGGGAATAAGATTAAAATATTTCAAATAGACGTCCATTGTAGATACCTAACTTAGGAGATTGAAGATAATAAGAACTAGGGTCAAAATGGATAACTTATGACACCTCGTCCTTCGATCACCAAACCACACTTGTGCCAAATTACCATAACACCCTTGGGTGTCAATAATAAAAACAAAGTACATTATAGAACATAAATAGGGTTAATCAAAGGACAAGATATAAAATGTTTTTCAAACACTAGGGTGCAATACCGTGATAAATTCTCGAATAAAAATATACAAGATCATAAATGAGTCCATAGAAATACTAAGCATATTGAATACCCTAAAGGTAAAATGGTAATTTGACCATACAGGGGTAAAATGGTCAATTCACATAAAAAATAAACTGTAAAACAAGACTGTGTGAAACAATTAATGATTTTAAGTACGAAAACTTATTTAGACAAATTAAGGGTAAAATAATAATTTTGCCACCGAAGGGCAAAATAGTTATTTCATCTAAGGCCAGACATTTGTATCATTACAAAAGTAACGTGAGGATAATTTATATAAAATAGAATAAAATAAATTGTCTTGAAAACATTATAGAAAGTAATATAGATTAAATCAATAAGTATATGTAAATTGAAGAATATGCCAATGTGGACACTTGGGGCATTGTATAAATTATTAGGGAATAAATATATAAAAATTTTTGAATAATTAATCTATAAATAACCACTTATGAACACCCAAATGAGTAGAAAATTTATTAAAAATAAAATGACTTAAATCAAGGGTCAAAATAAGAGCTTATAGTATAAGTAGTGGGCCTGATAGCAAAAATAATTGGGACTAACATATGTGCACAGTGTGGGCCTATGAGCTAATTGATAAACAAAATTGGAATATGAAACATACTCAAAAGTGGTGCCCTATATTAGAGTTTGAAATTTGAAATTTCAAACTAAATAAAAAACAAAAATAACCAATGAGGTTATTAAAAATCTAGACTTTTCAAAACCTGAATTCTCTTCATCCAACAAAAATAGAGAATTAGAAAGGTTTCTAAAATAAAATTAACTCAAAGAAATGTATTAACAACTTCTAAAATAATTACTTACTAATATATGTGCTTGTGAAACAAGTAAAATGGAGAATTAGAAAGGTTTTTAACATGAAATTAACTCAGAAGAATGTATTAGCAACTTTTAAAATAATTACTTACTAATATATGTGCTTGCAAAACAAGTAAAATAAAGAATTAAAAAAGTTTCTAAAATGAAATCAACCCAAAAGAATGTATTAGTAACTTCTAAAAACTTTAATTATTAATTCTTATGCATAAAAAACAAATAAAATAGAAAGAAGAAGAGTTTTAAAAATGTTTCTACAATGAAAACAACCCAAACTTGTCAATTCATGTCCATTAGAACTTTATATAAACTCAAACATAAGCATCATTCTCTTCATCCCAACATCGCTCTCTCCCCCTTCCTCTTGGCATCTCTTTTTTCTTTCTTTAGCTATTCTAAACAACACTTAGAGTAGTAGTAGCGAAGTTTTGTGCAAATTTTATGCTAGAAAGAGAGTCAATAAAGGATCTTAAGGATTAAAGCTATTTGAGGTGCAAGTGAATACTGAATTTTACTTTATTATTTTGATTTCAATAAGATGTTCATATATAATTATACTTGAATATGCATGCTTTATATTAAAATAATCATACATGTCATGCCTAGATGTCACATGCATGGGTTTGCATGAATATAGATGTATGTAATGTGATGATATGATCTATGATATGTTGTTACCATGCTTAAATGTTAAACTTCTAAATCATATTAGTTTATATTCATTTATGCTATTCTTTACACTTAATAGGAAGATTAATTAAGATTATAACCATGTACTGGCACAATATCTCCAATGGGGATTACTGTGAATGTTCTTAAGATTGGAATGATGGGGTTTGTCCCTAGTTCACATTGGTAAGACCCAAAGTATTGGATAATGGGTTAGACCCTAGATCTATTGGAAACTGACATGAAGATTATCCATTAAGTGTTTTGTACCTTTGGATTGAATTAATAATATTGAATTATTTTTCTTCAAGATATCTTGTTATCTTATTGATAAATGTTATGAGTTAATGTTACTGAGAAAATCCTAGGGACTTGGGACTGAAATAGAAAGAACATAATAAAGTAATGACGGCTAGCCTCTCGACCAAGCAGTGTGTTCCGCGCTTAGAGAATTCAAGGGAGGTATGGTGTTACACCTGGTAATCGCTATTCCCACTACGTCAATCTGAAAAATTATCCTTATTGTTGACGTTCTTGTAATTGTTGCCTTTTGCCTCCATCTAAACAATATTTTGCTAGTGTCATTCCATATTTTTCATCAATCATGCTATTGTTTGAAACGCATATTATCCTTTTATAGTTTTATACTCATCATGTACTTAGGGATATGAGAATCCCAATGATTGCATGGGTAATGTGTGTTAATTCATTGCTTATCAAATGTGTCATCACCTATGTTGTCACATATTTGAATATAACCGAGACCTTTAACTATAAATCAATATCATATGTCTGGGACATTTCACCAATTGAAATAAGAAAGGTATTCATCTTCAGTAGCCACCATTACATAAAAAACTGCATGAAAGTTTTGTTGCAAAAGGACGTGCAAGCAATGAGTAGCCTTAAATTGGATGACTGAATTATGCCATCAAATCTTGCTTGCTCGTGATGATAATTTAAGTATTGCTCGTGCATTTTGGTGTACAATAAAGAAATGACAATGCTATCAACACAATACAAGCAAAAATCAAATCAAAATCATAATAGTAACATACACCTTATCACAAATACATATATTCAATTAAAACAAATAGTTACTTCATTTTGCTAAATGGATGCACTAATGTGTTTGTTGAAGCTAGTGAGAATGTTGATAAATCAATACAACCTCCAGGAGGTCTCCATCTTCATTTTCTTTTGGAGAATATCTTGTATCATTACTCCCTTCAAGTACATTTTTCACAACTCACCGTTTCATCTATTTCTTCAACATCCTCTTGCTTTACGTCTTCTTGAGCATTGGATACATTATATTGTAATAAGTGTAATCTCATAGTTGATGTTATAGGTTGAGTTTAAGAAGTCTTTAGTTGACTAGACGATGCACCATCACATCTTCCTCATGTCATTTCTATATATAAGACTTGATAAATATTGAATGAAACAAAATAAAAAACAAAAATAAGAATTTATATGGTCCAAGTCTGGTAATTAACCTAAATTTTAGGTACGATTCTTTTTCTTGTTGTGATTTTTGGTGATTTCATGACCATCTCACAAAGTTCTTTAGCAAACAATATGAAAAGCTCAATATAGTAAACAATATACTTTTCACTTGTTTGTGTTCTTTATGGGTGAAACTTTGAATTACATTCTCATTTAAAGATGTCAAAAACAATAACAACCCTTATAATCGCATCAATTGTTTTAATCAAAGTGATATTTTAATAAGGAAATGGCTTTTAAAAAGATATTGAAAATAATCGTTTGAGGTTTCGATTGTTAAAAATGAGGAATAAAGGAGAATGGTTTAGGAGGAGCATAGGGTATAACACTCCACCTCCCCCTCGTGGCCCAATGGCTCGACATGTTCAAGCTACAGGCAGGCCCGTTGGGAGATGGGCACCAGAGAGGTGAACCCTTGTCACTTTATTTCTTTCTTTCTATTTCGGTTTCAAATCCATGAGACTTCCTGAGTAACATCCACTCATGTACAGATAAAATATTAAGAAATCTTTAGATAAAATAATTCAATATTATTAATTAATTCAAAAGGTACAAAAGACCTTGATGTTTATTATAACGAAAATAAATTTAAAATTCAAAATAAAGTAAAATGGGCCAACATGCTTAATAATTAAATTAGGAAAAATTACAGAAAATGTCATACTTTAAAACTTAATAACATAAAAAAATGTTATTTTTTAACTTTATTATGCATATATTGGATATTATTAAATAATATCACAAATATCGGATTATATATTTTGATGCCTACTCGATCCAAATCCTCACCAACCGAAAATAACAATCAACCTTCTTCATCGTCTTCAATGCCTCACCTTCGTCATTGTTGTTCGCGTTGCTGTTGTTGTTCTTTTACTTTTTTTTATCACGGGTTGCAGATATCAACAGAGGAGATTTAGAAGTTGTGGATCTACAACTTTTCGACGATCTTCTTGAGATCTGGAGGATGCAGCATGCAGAAACAGAGGTTGCAGGTCTACAACTTTTTGGCGATCTTTTGGAGATCTAGAGGCTACAACATGTAAAGGAGATCTGGAGTGATTTATGTTTGTTGTCGCCACATCTCATCTTCCTCTTCACTATTCTCTGTTGGTCGATTTCTGCTTGTTGATTGGCGTTGCTTGCTTCAAATTCTGCTTCGTCCTCGATTTCTGCCTATTGATCGTCCCTGATTTCTACATCGTCGTTGCAGAATCCCCTCTCCAACAACCATTCAATAGAGGAGAAGGGGATGAATAGGAAGACAAAGAAGGCAAAAATGGAGAAGAATGGATTTGATGGTGGGTCGAGGAAGAAGGTATTGCTGCAATGTTCGCTTGCTGCTGCTTGCCCCTTGCTACTTGCTGCTCACTGCTCGCTGAAGTGTTTCATTCTGTTATAGATTTGCTCGTGTTGCTAGCCAGAGCTACATAACGATTGTGCTGCTCGATTCGTTTGCCCCCTGTTGCTCGCCGGAGCTGAAGAACCCGATCTGCCTATGTTCCTTGCCAGAGCAGAAGAATGATCGTTCTGCTCATTCGCCCCCTTGCTTGTGTTGCTCACCGGAGCGAAAGGCAATCATTTTGTTCATTCTACTCATTCACCCCCCTGTTGCTCGCTAAAGCTTGAACCAGATCTGCTACTTCTTTGCTTATACTACTGTTGTTCACACAACATAGTCTTGCTAGAACCCTAGGACGAGATCGGAGAAGAAGGCTCATCGAAACCCTAACATGAGATCCAAGAATAAGACAACTACTCTTATACCAATTGTACTAGTGTTATACCAACTTTTGGTACAATAATAATAGTTAATTGATGATTTAAATGTTATACCAGTGTTATATGTTAAATATTAAATGTTATACCAGTGTTATATCAATCTTATACCAGTGCTATATGAGTTTTGTAGAGTAATAATAGTTAATTAATAATTTAAATGTTATATTAGTGTTATATGTTAAATATTACAAGTTATACCAATGTTATATCAGTCGTACACTAGTGTTATACAAGCCTTATACCAGTGTTATACTAGTGTTATATGTTAAATGTTATAAATGTTAAATATTATATCGGAGTTATACCAATATTATACTAGTGTTATATGTTAAATGTTAAATATTATACCAATATTATACCAGTGTTATATCAGTGTTACATGTTAAATGTTAAATGTTATATCCATTTTTATAAGTTAAATGTTATATCAATGTTATACGAACCATATACCAATGTTAACTATTATTTATAAACTAAATATTATGTAAATGTTATACTCACAGTATACTAATATTATACTAATTTGGTTTTAAAACAGTTTTAAAACGTTTTGAATAGGCACCACGGTTATGCCAATGTTGTATTCATATGCTATTCCACCGTTATACGAATATTATACCATGCCTCTTTATTGTGAATTATCATTTTTGCCACCTCCATCATGTGCCACAAATGTTGTATTCATATGTTATTCCACCGTTATGTTAATATCATACCATGCCTTTTTATTGTGAAATACCATTTTTGTCACCCCTATCATGTGCCACAAACGTTGTATTCATATGTTATTCCACTGTTATATTAATATTATACCATGCCTTTTTATTGTGAATTACCATTTTTGCCACCCCCATCATGCGCCACAAATGTTATATTCATATGTTATTCCACCGTTATATCAATATTATACCATGCCTTTTTATTGTGAATTACCATTTTTGCCACTCCTATCATGCGCCACAAACGTTGTATTCATATGTTATTCCACTGTTATATTAATATTATACCATGCCTTTCTATTGTAAATTACATACCATGCCTTTTTATTGTAAATTACCATTTTTGCCACCCCGATCATGCGCCACAAATGTTGTATTCATATGTTATTCCTCTGTTATATCAATATTATACCATGTCTTTTTGTTGTGAATTACCATTTTTGCCACCCCTATCATGCGCCACAAATCTCATGCACCAATTCCAGTTGTGTCCATGCTCTTTTAACCTTAATTACTTATTTTGCCACCACATTTTTTTTCCAACAAAGTCAATATTTCTATTTTTATAAAAATTTGTTTTTAAACCAATTTTCGGTATTTTTGCTATTAATTTTCTCACTTTTGTATAAAAATAAAAGTCATGGTATTTATGTAATTACTCTTATTTTCTTGTATAAAAATGTGCTTTTAGGGCTAACATGCCCAACTTAAACTTTTAAAAAATGCTAGTAAAAGAAACTTGGCTACCCAACTTCTGATCATTAATTCCCTAAAAGATTAGAATAGGAAGGGTGAGTTTAAAGCCCAATGGATCATCCTAAATATTTAACATATTATTTCAAAACAAGTATAACATGTATAGCAAAACGCTTTAAAATAAAACAATTGTTTGTTATTAGTTGACAGTAAGACTTAAAAGAAAATACGCCTTAATATTCCAATTCTAGGTAGAGAGATCAGCTACGGATGCTCAAACCCATCTTTATTGACATCAAAATATCGAATTGGAACACTCACAGAGAGAATTCATCCCCGTGCGGTATGTGGTTATAATCTTTATTTATTTTTTCTGTTAGTGGCAAATCACATCAATATCAAATTAAACCAGATATGTAAGCATCTTAGCATGGTATTCATATTAGCAAGCATACAATGATAATGGTATCTCATATATATATATCATAACGCATGCATATATCATTCAAACATGACATGTAAATTCATGGCATATTTCTGTGTTAAGCAAACAATCATGCACATAATATTTGAATAAAAATAATAAAGTAAAATTTAGAAATCACTTCCACCTTATATGCTTAAACCAAGCTCCTTCAACCTTGAATCTCTCTATTGCCCAATAGAGCGTTCTTTCCATTTCTTGTTTTTTGTGTACATGAGATACCACCATGATAGTTCATACCATTACTACGGTTGGAAAAGAATTTTATGTTTTGTTTTGTTTTTCATTCCTGTTTGTCGAGTCTTTCATGCATCAAATTTTATGTTATTTCTACTAAAATTTCATGAATTTTTCAAAGATTATTTTCTCCAAAAAATTTTATTTAATATTTATTAAATTGAATTTTTTGAAAATTCTGACAAAATCTCAGGGTGTTATGTAGGGTTTTAGTCGGAAGGAACTCTTGACTATGAAACTATGAGGGGACATTTTGGAAAGTAAAATGTGATAAGAAAGTATATATGAAGTAAAAATTTTATTTCTAAAGGGCCCTATTAGTATGCTGTCTATTCAATGAGCAGCATACTAAAACCAAAACTCAACTTTTTCTATTTTTTGGCATTCACAACATAATGATGCCCCTTGCATGGGCGGTGCAAGATGAGTTTTGCTTCTTTAATTTGTTGTTAGTGACAAATTCTTGGAGCCAGGAGGAAGCAATTGTATCTCACATTAGATTATATGGGTTTCAAAACCTCTCCTAACGTTAATCCCCAGTGAGTCCAGTGGATGCCACCTTGCATCTATAGATTTAATCGTGAAAAAACCCAACAAACAAACAATTTCTGAAGGAATATATGAAATGGTTGGATTACTTGTTAAATTGAGAGGCAACCTTGATCATCTTTATTGCTCTCCCAATGTCATTGACATTTAAGCTTTGTTGCCATGAATAACTGCATGAACGTTGCAAGAGAGCACATTTTGTTTGAGGTCGAACATAAGCACCAACTTCGTCCCAATCAAGGCCGCTATCTTTTGCAAGCTGTAACATGAAAAGAATGAGAACAAACTATTACAATTTAGAACTAAAAATATAGATGTTTGAATTTGTCATCAACACACAGGAACTTCTCTGTATGTCACCCTAAAGTCTGTCAGAGAACCAAGCCCATGACACTCTCTAATACCAATCACTTCCTCTAAGGTATCATAAGGTGCACCAGCAACTGCCAGAAGTTGTTCAACGTGTCAATCTACACAAGATTGTAAAGAAGAAAAATAATACAAACGCAAACTACTCAATAAGCGAAAAAATATATCAGATTGATACCTCACCTCATCACCTGGGCTTAGAATAGTGAACAAAGTACTAGTTATAGTATGAGTTCCAGAGAAAAACTGGAAATAATGTAAGAACAATCAAGAAGAAATCTCAAACAACCCAGCAAAGCAGTGAAAAGGTAATGACATCAAAGAAACTTGTGCACGATCTAAAGTTGATTCCGCTCCAAATATCTTTGCAAAAACTCTGTCAAGTGCTTCACGCTGATCAACTTCATCATGACCATAACTAGTGGATCCACCAAAGTGCTGAGAATGGAGTGTGGTCCATTTAATGGGCAACACTATTAAAATTTCATACTTAACTGCCAACATGTGCAACTTCTTGCTAGTTGGGTGTTAACACGAATGCCTCATTGTTAAGAAGGTGCCTAAATAGAATATTCTTTTATGAAGCACCTGAAGGGGGTATAAGAAAATATTATGCTTAATATGGTCATTTTTTCAAAATTATGTGGTTGAAATAATCAGTAGTGTTAGCATTCATTTCTTACTGTTCAAATAGCCATAGCATAAAGGAACAGACATGAAAAGATATTATTGAAAAAAGGACACAAAGATAATTGATTCAATAGAAACCTAATTTTGACTCCATTAGACAAAAAATTTAGATTGTGTTGATTTGCTTTATGTTTTATCGTTTCCTTTTTTTTATGTGTTTCTGTTTTTTGAAAAATAAAGGAAATATTTAAGGAAATGGTGCATGCTTTTGATCGTTCAAACAAAATCTTGAAATGTTTTATTTTTTATTTTTAAGTAATTTTACAAGTAACTCATTTTTGAAAATGAAAAAAAAATTGTTTTCTAAAATATCTATTTATTTATTTAATTTTTAGAGGATGTCTTACCAAAGGCTCGCTTAAACATATCCATTTCTTGAAATTATTCCCGTTGCAGTGCCGTAGTTGTGTGGCAGAGCAGCAGCAGCAATGGATGGAAGTAAGAGCAAGAAGAAGAAATCCCCTGAGATTTCTCAGCAGCAGTTCGTCTCCATCATGGCTCCATTAATCGATCTTGAAAAGGTC
>JAJIYU010007720.1:0-18842 GCA_030144865.1 Tinospora cordifolia | reverse complement strand
AATAATGATTTAGATGTTTAGAAAGATCCACTGGGCTATGTGCTCACCCTTCCTTCTATTTTTCAGGTAATGGATTTATATGAAGACCATGAAAATTAGTTAGGTTCTTTTGTTTAAAAAGTTTTTAATTTCTATGTAAGGGCATATTGCCCAAGTTTTGAATCTTCCGCTCTAATAATTTTCTTCAAGTTCAAATTATGTACTCAACTTTATTTAATTAATTGAGTTTATGAATTTCAGTTATTTCTTGTATTATTGCTTTATTAAAATCTTTTGAAATTTAAGTTATGCACTGTTAAATACAATCAAGGCATGAAATAATTGAAATAGAAAGAAAGTTAAGTGTGTATCACTTATAATGTAACACCGGCATGGCCTGCCGTTTGGTTTAGTCCACTGTCAAAAAAATGGCGGACCTGTCCAATGCTTAAAGATACGGGGGTTGGGGTGTTACATCAACCCAATAGGTTGGTGATTTGCAGGGTCTTCCATAAAGAGTCTTATATGGAGCCATCTTAATACTTGCCTGATAGCTATTGTTATAGGCAAACTCTGCTAAGTGTAAGAACTTGCTCTAGTTCCTTTTAAAGTCCAGAACACATGATCTCAACATATCCTCCAAGGTCTGGATAACTTTCTCAGACTCACCATCTGTCTGAGGGTGAAAAGCAGTACTCATGGTGAGTTTAGTGCCCAACTCCTTATATAGACTCTGCCAAAAGTGAGAGGTGAAACAAGAGTCTCTGTCAGATACAATCGTCTTCGGCGCACCATGAAGTCTTATTATGTCCTTTACATAGAGTTCTCCCAACTTATTAACTTGGTCTGTGGACCTGATTAGCAGGAAATGAGCCACTTTAGTAAGGCGATCCAAATAACCCAAACATTGTCTTCTCTTTTCTGAGTAAACCACTGACGAAGTCCATAGCAATGTTATCCCACTTCCATTTAGGGATAGGGGGTGGTTGTGACATTCCAGAGGGTTTTCGGTGTTCACTTTCACTTGCTGATAGGTTAAGCACTTGGCAACATACACGTCCCTCTTCATTCCTCTCCACCAGTAAGTTTTTCTAAGGTTTTGATACATCTTATCCCCACTTGGATGCATTTTATACTGGGTCTGATGAGCCTCATCCAGTATGGTCTTAACTTACTTTGTCCATTATGAAGCTGAGGTACACAGATCCTCTCCCTGAGCCTTAGGGTATTCTCAGCATCTATCTTGGAATTAGTATGCTTATCCTATTCAATTTCCTCTATTAGGCTTGTGAGCCATTTGTTTTGCCTTTTTTCATCCTAATCTGACGTAGAAGATCTGGATGGCAATTCATGTTATGGAAATTGGCTCGTCTATCATTCACACCCAGCCTAAAGTCTTTGGTTAGCTGGTACTTCCGTTTAAGGTTGAAAATTCTTTGGTAGCATCCCGCCTTCGACTTAGAAGACTTGATCACTCGGTTAGCCTTCGAAGTGACTAGCACTTTCTTTCTATTTTTAACATTCAAAACATAGCCACAAAAGCTCTTCTGGAAATTAATTTCATTAATTGGAAAAGTTTAGGTACAAAACCTTATTCAAACCAAAGTTCATAAATGCTAACATATAGCAATTTTAAGTAAAAGACTCAACGCCGCTAATTGTAATACCTTATATCGGTCTGACTCCAAAGTGATGCCCGAGCTAAATGTGCATTCGGGGTGTCTCATTGTGTCGACACATTTTGAGAGGCTCAGGTTTGCATCTCACCAAGGACAAAACCTTGCACCTAGCTAGTGGTGGCTAAGGTGAAAATAATATCGTCACAGTGGGCTCGGAGTGTTGCAATTGGTATCAGAGCCGCTCTATGTGTAACGGAGGCATGAGTCCTAAGGACAGGACTACTCCCAAGGGCGGTAGATTGTAATATTCCACATCAGTTCGACTCCAAAGTGATGCCTGGGTTAAAATAAACTCAAGAGTGTCTCACTATGCCGACACATTTTGGGAGGCTTAGGTTCGAGTGTTGCCAAGGATAAAACCCTACACCCAGCTAGTGGTGGCTTAGATGGGAACAATATTTTCACGATGAGACTAGGGTGTTACAATACAATCGACTATTGGGGTTGTATTGGAGCAGAAGTTAATTATCTGGTTATAGTCGTAGGGCATGGGACTCTCATTTAATTAAATTGTTTGGTTTTTTTATTTATTAACTTCGGCCATGGGGCCAAGTATCGATTATCAACTCATTTAAGCTTAGGCCAAGGAGTTAGAGTATTTTATTTGTTTATGAGTTTAATCATATCACTTCTAGTTGATATGTCATCCCCATGTTTAATCATGCATATTATTATTGGTTATGTTTCCACACTTTGATGTTTTAAAGGATTGTTATGAGAAAGAAAAAATATAAGTATTGTCCTAATTTTCAAATATTGAAAGCGAGAGTGACTGCATGTTTGACTTGATTTTCTTCGAGGTTAGAGAGATGATGCCCAGTCAACATTGTCGGTGATAGGACTCGGGGCCAAGGAGTTACAACTTGTCTCTCAACTCGAGATATAATCATATTTGTATGAGTTGTCAGTCCTATATTGCATGCGGTCACTCTCACTTTCCCCATCTGGGCACCAGGATATTGTTGTTTCTCAATTCATCTCCTAGTTTATTTGTACCAGGTTACATCCCATCAAATAACTTCATCTCATGAAAATAGAAACATAGGAATGACAAGCCAAATGAAAGGAATCAACTTAAACTCAATAATAAATGTGCTGACCCCATGGCAGTGGTTCAAATGAATAATAAATACTTGGCAAACAACCGACTCCAACAAATAAATGAACAAATAAATAAGAATAGAGTTCCAATCCATGCCATAAAAATGATAAATAGGAATAAAGTTCCAATCCATGCCCTAAAAATGATAAATAGGAATAGAGTTCCAATCCTATACAACCTCATCAGTGAGGCATACCATCACTAAAAATGGTTCTTCCTCACTTCACAGTCCAGGTACCTTTAATAATTACCCGAAAAATGATTGGTGGGGTGAGCTCAAGAGCCCAATGGATCATACACAAAACATCTCTAGCATTATAATAGTTATAACATAAAATTTGCAAGCACTTATCAGGCATTAGGCGTTTCATACAGCTCAACTATTTAGGTTGTCGCTAAGACCGAAAGGACCTTCTTTGACATTTCCATTAGGTCAGAATATCAGAAGTAGCACCCACAGGCCTGTTAACAATTTGGAACCCTATCTCAGAAATGAAGTCTCATTCGACTATCAATCCAGGGAGTGAAGTCTCACTCGACCCTTAGTCCCCTCTTTCTACTACCACAGTAGTAACAAGACCCACCTTGGGTTGGGAACACCCACTATGATGCCAGAATACTGCCACATTATCCACATTACCGTTCCAGTACGTGGTTAACTCTCTTAATCATCTTTATATAACGACCACAAGCATGTTCACAATGTTCACTATCCAGATATAAATAAACAATGGATCTAAATCAACAATACTCATGCTTAAGGGCACACAAATCATGGTATTTCTCATAGAATATACATGATATTTGTTCCAAACAGCATTAACAATCACTGATAGTATAGCATGTTGATCAACATCATGACGGACAATCAATCATCTGCATGTATCACACACATCCCTAGCATGCTTTTAAATAATTAAACATTTAATCATGTTTCATATTCAAACCAAAATAATACTAACGAGTTTAGGGTAGTCATTTCCACCTATTTCTTTGTTTACTCCTTTTAATCTTTGTGTTGATGGCTTTAAATCCTCAACCTGTAAGATTTAATACCATGATTTATTGTCCTTAAACCATAATTCGATGTCGCCCTAATCTTTATGTGTATTGTGTGTAAGAAAGGTTATAATGGTTTTGTATTAGTGTGGTTTCATTCTGTGTACCGCAGTAGGGGAGAGAAGTACCTTGGGTAACTAGAGTGCATGAAAAATCAAAATTTGGGTTCTAAGACGTGCTATCGCGATAGTTTGAGGATGTTTGATGCATTATCACGATAGTTGAAATGTGCAATATCACATTATCGCTGTAGGGCTTCCTGTTACCGCAATAATCGAGAAGAACATCATGTGAAAAGTGCACTACTGTAGTAGTCATGCGATTCCTAGAAAGTGCAACTTTGTGTATGGTTTTCTCGTTTCCTCTTGCATCTAAGACCTTGATGTACTAACTCAGGACTTAAAACATGAATCATTTTGAGAAGCAGAATGTCATACTTTGTTCCCGCTTGCTATGTATCGTATTTGTTCCTCCAAAATTATTCAAACATTTCTAAGGTTTTGTTGTTAATACCAAAACGAGTGTGAGACTAAATGGTGCGAGAGTAGTGATTTAAATCATGGTTTTTGAGTGAAAAGAATACATGACCTCTATATTACACTTCACAAACGCATCACAACTCGAGCCCTTGTTGTTTGTGCAGTTCTTCTCCTTTCCTTGGCTTGTGAGACCATTAGGGAAAAGGAGGACAGATGAAACTTGACTTAGAATGAGTGTGGGAGGAGGAAAAATTTAACAAACGACGACTGCTATTGGTTGTGGAGAGATAGTGTGCGACTACAACGTAGAGGGATGTGATTAAGGTTTTCTACAAAATTGTTTTGACTATTTATACATATGCTTTACACATTACTGCTGGAGTGCGATAGCATTACCGTCGTAGCTATAATTGTGCCACATTTCTTGGTTTTGATTTGCATTACCATGGTCTTTTAAACGTGTAATACCCCGAAGATTTTTACAAAATTCATTAAATAAAAATAATTATGTGTATTATAAAGTATAAAATAAATAAAACTCATTGAGAAATTTTAGTAACCAAAAATGAATAACATAAAGAAATAAAAATATATACACATATGTCAAAGTACGTGTTAAATACATATTTAGTATGTGTATATGCATGTGTTATTGTGTAAATATAAAATATTAGTATGTATATTAATGCGTAAATATTATATGGGTACATACTGATACATACATTTAACATAAATATTGATGGGTAAATATATATGTGTGTGTGTGTGTGTGTATATATAGGTATATATTATTAATATATTATTACTAAACATATAGTAAGGTTAGTTAATAGTATATATATATATTAATAGAAACATGTGAATAAATAAATGCTAAATATATAGAATTATGTATAAAAATTAATTAAGATATTATATAGAAATATGTACATTGGTAAATATATGTGTACGATTTTTATGAAAATCAATATAATATATTTTATATGTATTTGACATGTGTGGGTAAATATATATATAAATTAAAGAAAAACCGATTTCCAAAATAGTTATACACAAATGGATTACTTGTTGTATTTCATGGAAATTTATATTAATATATATAGAAAAGTATATGTCTAAAGGAAATGTATTCATGAATATAATATTTTATTAGCATGATATTAAGATATGCATATATAGAAAATGATAGTCCCACATTAGAAAAATAGATAAAACTAGTTGAAAAATGACTCTATCCATTTCAAATATAGAAAATGATAGTCCTACATTAGAAAAATAGACAAAACTAGTTGAAAAATGACTCTACCGATTTCAAATATAGAAAATGATAGTCCTATATTGGAAAAATAGACAAAACTAGTTGAAAAATGACTCTACATAAACCTCCTTACTTTACCCATTTCATTCATCCTAGAGCAAGAGTTGAAATTCCTCTTGCTCTCTCTTTGCCTCCTTCTTGGCAACCTTAGTCCTAGTTCTTCTTTTCTTGAGCTATTTTAAATAGCTCACGAGGTAGTAGTAACGAAGTGCTACAAAGATTTTAGGAAGCGATCTCGATGTGATTTTCTTTCCCTTTCTTTTAATTTATTATTTTGATTTAAATAATACTTGCTTGTTTTATTTGTTTAAGTTTAATTCTTTTCCTTTTTATTTATGAATTATTTTATTGCTTATGACCTAGAGAGTATACTCTGTAATTGCATCTTATACGATCTTCTACATCAGAAATCGAAAGTCAATGTGAATGTTATATTATTAGAGCTATTATTTATTAATATACTGCTTATGACCAAGAGAGTATACTCTGTAATTGCGTCTTGTACGATCTTCTACATCAGAAATCGAAAGTTAATGATCATGTTATATTGTTTGAGTGTTTAAATATTGTTGAAATGTTTATTTACTATGCTATTGCACACATAACTGAGATTAAACAAAGATCTCAACGACATACTGGCACGGGGACAGATATTCTCCGCGTGTGTTACCAGCCTTTTTGACTGGCTGTCAGGTTTGGCACCAG
This sequence comes from Tinospora cordifolia, assembly GCA_030144865.1. Taxonomy (NCBI): domain Eukaryota; kingdom Viridiplantae; phylum Streptophyta; class Magnoliopsida; order Ranunculales; family Menispermaceae; genus Tinospora; species Tinospora cordifolia. The sequence goes on along the minus strand of JAJIYU010007720.1, from coordinate 12,521 downwards.
AGTAGACTGGGTTTCATGTGTGATCCCACTCCACAGAGAAGGGTTTGATTTTTAGAAATGATCTCTCTCCCTAGATCTGGAACATAGAGGTCAATTCCTTCCGGTCTAATTTACTACATAAATAATATAATATTTGAATCGAATTAATCACTAAAAGTGTTTGATATGCTTGTATTATTTGGTTGAAATAATGAATTAAATAGATGGAATGATTTACTGAGCTTTTTAGCTCACCCCCTATCTTTTCACATTTCAGGGAATTAATCAGCTCATGAGGAAGTTTATTTATTGAAAATTTTTATTTATTTCAATGTAGGGCACATAGGCCCAAATCAAATTGTTTATTCATTTCTGAATCTATTTTCTCATTGTAAAAGTTCAATTAGTATAAATAAGTGAAGGATTTTAATTATGATGCCTTGAATTATTTTGCACATAAACTATTGTATACGGAAACCCTCATGGATGTGGGTCAAAGAAGAAGAAAATGTAGCACGGGCCTATCTCCCTGGCGGCCCAAGATTATTGATTGAAGGAAATTAGACCGTCAAATGACGTGGATGATGGGGCTCGGGAGGTGGGGTGTTACAAAGGTGGTATCAGAGCCTAGGCTTTAGATGCCTTGGGCAGGAATTATAAAGAATTGACTAGTCAGGTAAGACTATTTATTTAATTTAGAAGCCCTGCCTCCTGTTTTGAAAACTAAAATGATTTTGAAAACAAAAATTCAAGAAAAATATATATTTTTAACGATTTTGTTTGGATACAAAGATTACGAGTTGAGCTGATAGTGAGTAAGTCTTGTCCCGAATAAAGCTAAACATTGAAAGGGAGACGGGTTATTCCGTTCTAGAAAGCACGGTTGCTAAGTAGACTTTGGTCTCGCTGTTCGATCTGGAGGTTGTCCCACCAGCTCATATGAGTAGTCGGAGTTGAAGAACACACTTATTTTCATAAGAAAGAAAACTAAGAGGTGGAAATTAAGGGCTAAAAATTCACTGAGGTCTAAAGAAGATGCCAACAAAGACTTAAGAACTTAGGTCTAAGGAAGAGACATTAAGTAGAAACTTGGGGGTTGCCAAGGGTGGCACAGTGAATCATGAATAAACTTTTAGGGCATAAGTTAGAAACTGCAAATGTGTGAAAAACAAACACTTGTGTGGTCAGGGCACGAGATCGAGAGGATCCCGTATCCTTGGTTTTTATGTGGTATGGGACGCATAGGAATTCGGGGGTATGGAAAAATCATGAACTCGGAGAATGACGGACCATGATTGGTAAATGATCGGGGGCTTTTGGACGAACTTGTTTCCCTATGCTTGGCTGGTATGAGACAGTCAAGTATAGTGGGGCTTGGGAAGCCTTAGAAATCGAGACATTTGCGAAATTGATTGGGTGTAGTGAAATCTCTGGGTGGAAGTCTATGTCAAAAGGCAAGGGTGGTATGGGACACATGAACCTGGAGGCATAGGTAGAAGTGTAATACCTCAAAATTTTGTCAACAAAAGTTATTAATAAAATAAAATTTCATTGAGAAAAAATTTCTAAGGTAAATGAATGTGTGTTAATGGAAATATCAATTAAATAGAATTAATTATGAAATTTAATGAGTTGCTTTCATTTATTAAGAAATAAAGAATATGAATAAAAATATATATAGGTATAGACATATATTTATACGGTAAATTGTGTGAGAATATAATAGGCATGTTAAATACTACATATTATAAGAATATGTATATAGAAAAATATACATAATTGAATAAAAATAAAGTATGCTTATATTTATAAAAAAATAAGTATAACATTATATAAGTATCAATTTATAATTACATAAAAAAATGAAAGGAATATAAGATATACCCAACCCCGGGTCCTTGCGGGCCTCACACCACACGTCGCTCGGTGGTGTCCTACAACTTACCCAAAATCATGGGAACTATCCCCATTTCCTCTAGAATGAAGATAGCTAGCCCCTTGGGTTGTGCCAAGGAGTAGTCCTAAGATGACCCATTAAATGTCCTCAAGGAGGTTAGGACCATGTCCCCCCTATAATAGACTTCTAAACTTTCTCTCTCTTCCCAAAAGGAGACATCAAAATGTGGCCAATCATACTGGGCCTTTTGGAGGCCGAAACAAACTTCGATCACAACAAAACTTCACGGTCCCTCTAATTAGGTTATGGTGCATGTCCAGACATGACTATTACAGACTACCCCATTTGAAAGGTCAATGCCCCCATCGACACTATGGCCGCGTTCACCTCTGGAACTTTTCCATAGAGGTCTTCGCCCATCGGTTCATCCCTCTTACACCAGCTGATTGTCGCACCCCAACTCTCGTGGTCTCGACTTGAATCTGGAACACTTTCCCATTCAACATCTTACCTTGAGAGCCACTGCACTCTTCCTCTGGGTTAAAGCGTCTATTATAGGTAACACCTGTGTGCTACCCCCCTGGGCATCCTTGTGACATCACTGTGTTCTTCACCTCGTGCCTTTCTCGCATTAGTACCTCAAACTGTCCGATGTATCTCTCAGATGAGCTAGCATTTACATGATGTAGCTCCACACTAGCACCTCTGTGCTTTACTTCTCTATGCCTATTTTATCCTTAGAATATGGTTCTTCACCCTATGCTTCTCCAGCACCAGTGCCTAACATATCATTATGCTCAATTCAGCAACTTACGCCTCTACGCTTGCACCTCTATGCTTGCACCTCTATGCCTATCTCAAGTATCTATTCGTCACCTCATGCCTCTATAGTACCAGTGCCTTAAACATCTCATTATGTTCAACGCAACCACTTGAGCCTCTGCGCTTGCACCTCTGTGCCTGATCTCAAATGTCTGCTCTTCACCCCATGCCTTCTAACATCAGTGCCTCGGACATCTCTGCATCATATTCAGCCATATACAATTGCACCTCTGTGCACTACTAGTTACATCTCGGTCCTTCACCCCATGTTTCTCTAGCATCGGTACCTTAAACTATTAGCATGTTATGCATTTGCACTTCTATGTGCACCTGAAACATTGCTACTCTTCATCTTGTGCCTCTCTAGCACTAGTTCCTCGAACAAACAATCTCGGTTGCTTTCCTCATTTAGCATCTCTATGCTTGCCACCACTGTGGTTATTCTTCACTCTGTACATCCAGTTGTACTAGTCCCTTGAGCAAGTTCCCTTCATGGAACAAAAGTTAACTCAAGTGCTACCCTACTTGATTCACATCGCAACTGATTTATTCGGCATCACTGTTGTGTGACCTCCGTGATAGCATTTTGCCTCTGATGGAACTTCTCCCAGTTCCAACCACTGTCTTCACCCATGAAGAAAACAATCTCAACAACTATCATGTTGCCCACTTATTGATTCTGTTCAATCGGTCTTATGAGTTCATCTGACTTGAACTCATCTCAAAGCATCGGAATATGACAATCTTGAACTCTAGTCCCTCGACCACTGTCTTCACCCTGAGAACAAGCATTACCTCAATAATGACCCATTCTACCTCTATAATCTCGATAGTGTTCGTCGCCCCGTGCCTCTCTAGCACCAATTCCTTGAACAACTTGGCATTCTGCGCCTCTGTGTAAATATCAGGTCTTTTTCTGATGTTTTTCACCCTGTTCTCACCTTGCACTATTCCCTCGAATGATCTTGCACCATCTATGCTGATATCGATTCCTACCTTTGGCCACATGTTAAACATTTGTGCATATGCTGATTTGAACTGATGTTCTTCACTCTGTGCCTCTCTAGCACTGGTTCCTCGACTTGTCAGCATTCAAATTTGAATTAGGTAGGCAACCGTTTGCATAATCAGACCTCTAGTCACCTCTGTGACTGTTGGCTTCATTTTGCTACACTTTGTTCTTCTTGTTCGTACCCTTGAGCAAGTGTTCTTCATGAACCTGATGCCTCTCTAGCATCATCGTCTCAACTGCTCCTTAACCTAAGCATATGTTCCCACATGAACTCTTAAAGTTGCCTCTATGCCCACTCTACACATATCTCTCGGTCAGTACTCATACCAAAAGGTCTTCATATGGATGCCCACAAAGTACTAGCTTCACTCTGATCTATGTCGGGAAAGATGGGACAACTATCTCTGTTCTTCACCCTGTCTGTCTCTTGCACTTGTACCTCGAATATCCCTTCATGACTCACCAATCCCTTGTTGTTACTGTCCCCTCCGATGTTCAAGCAAGTCTCCAACGTACTGCCCTTGTATTGGAACAAGCAACTCTGATGGCTAGTAGCCTTCTCTACTACTCGAACCATTGCCTCTTAGCCCACAAGCTCTATGATCTTGCTTCGGGTTCACTAAGATCATTAACCTTGTTGCAACTCGTTCATGAGTTCTCATTTTCAATCCATTCGTGTTACTAGCCTACATCCCTCCGAATATCTCTTGTGCTAGCAACTGTCTCTACCACAGATTAGAATGTGTCATTGCTTAGTGCCTTGTCATTGCACCTTGGTCAATGATTTCCATAATCTTGGCCCCTCTTCATATCTTGACATACACCCTCGTACATGCCTTGTCAACACACCTGTTGACTCCTAAAGCCCACTCTACTTCCTCAGTTTGGCTTAACTTGGCCTCTATCAAGTATTCGTTCCTGATTAGCTCTCTCTAGGCATTGGGTAACACCTCCGTGTTCATCCATTCCAGTTCCCTTGCTAACCGCAGCAGCTGTGTGTGGGGTTCATGTATTGGATCATAACATCTCTAATACTACTTCCCTCTAGAAGCATTCCTGACACCACTTTTCCCCCTGGGAAAGATGGCTTTGATACCAGTTCATTCTGGAACTTGCTCTGATACAAATTGTCGCGGGTTTATCATTTATTCCCTAGATTTACCCGTGCGGCACCTCGAATACACCTATTCTTGGCCAGCCATTTACACAAACTCATCTTAAATAGCTCAATGGAAGTCTTAATAGAACATTAGGTCAGAACCCCAAATAACCAATACGGTGTCTGAAATGACAGTGTACTACCGTAAGCATTGTGGATGGCTTCCCCGAGCGCATCCCTCGTTGGATGACTTCTCTGAATGCATCCTATATAAAACACATTCCAACATGATGGTTAGAGATAGCTCAATATGCTGAACTCGGACATCATGTGGCATATTGACGTCATATACCCAACCCTGGGTCCTTGCGGGCCCCGCATCGCACGTCGCTTGGCGGTGTCCCATAACTTACCCAAAGTCATGGAAACTATCCCCATTCCCTCTAAAATGAAGATAGTCGACCCCTTGGATTGCACCAAAGAGTAATCCTAAGATGACCCATTAAATGTCATCAAGGAGGTTAGGACCATGTCCCCCCCTATAATAAACTTTTAAGCTTTCTCTCTCTTCCCAAAAAGAGATATCAAAATGTGAAGCCAATCATACTGGGCCTTTTGGAGGTCAAAATGAACTTCGATCGTGACAAAACTTCACGGACCCTCTAATTAGTTTACGTTGCATGTCTAGACATGACCGTTATATCGGGCCCAAGTCATCGGACGATATTTTTCTTTCTATTTTAGGTCCCCCGAGAGGTGGGCCCTGTATTACATTATCTTCTTTATTTTTTTCTCTTCCCAAATCCTTTTAACTTTCTGAATACTTAGTAACTCATGCAATAGTTCAGAAAAATAAACATTTAGAAACATTTAAATGAAATAATTCCATATCATTGATCATTTCCAAAATTTAAAAGTACATAGCCTTCGTGTCTATTATAGTGGAAAATAATTTTAAATCTTGAATAAAATAAATTGGGCCAACATGCCCTAAAATTTAATAAAATCTCAAAAAATAATCTAAGAGTCTTCCATAAGGTCTTGATATATCAATTTCCTAAAATATTAGAAAGAAAGGTGAGCTTGAAGCCCAATGGATCATTCTAAATATTTAAATTATTATGTCAACAAATAAGACAAACATGTCAAGCACTTCCAAAATATTATGTGAGTCAAACAATTCATTATTTTTAGTTATAATTAAGACTCAAAGGGATTGACCTCTATATTCCAGATCTAGGAGGACAGATCATTTCTAAAACTCAAACCCTTCTCTATGAAGTGGGATCACTCCTAAAACCCAGTTCACTCTAGGGTCAATCCTAACACCCAATTCTAAGTCAAAGGTCTAGCATGGTTGGAACACAAACAAAGAAATCCTTCCTTATGCCAGTACGTGGTTAGAATCTCAATTAAATATAAAAAAAATAACATTCATATAAATAAACTGAACTTAAAAAAAATTAAAAATGTGAGCATGGTAACAACATAGCATAAATCATATCATCACATAACATAAATGTTTATTAATTTAAGCCTAAGCATGCATATTCTACATGGCGTGTATAATAATTAATCATGCATATTCAAAGCATCAAGTACTTGCAAGCCTTATTTAAATCAAAATAATAAAGTAAAAGTTAAAAATTATCTCCACCTTAAATAACACAACTCCTTGAACCTTCAGTTGAATCACCTTCAGATCTCCCCAACTACTAGCACAAAAATTTGTGTAGTACTTCGTCCCTACTACTCCAATTGCTATTTAGATTAGCTAAAGAAAGAAAGGGATGTCAAGAGGGAGGCAGAGAGAGCAAGAAAGACTTGTGAGTTCTTGCTAGAATAAAGAGAATGGGAAGTGGAGCATGGTTTATATAGAGCTCAAATGGGTAGGAATGGGCAAGTTTGGTGTAACATAGCAAACTTGTTATTTCTTTAATCTTGCGTACAAGGATTTAAAAATTAGGGTTTTCAAGGCTCTTTTGCGCATGGAACTTTCTTCTTTTCTAACCTTTTATCGCACTACCATGGTAACAGAAAGGGATTACCATGGTAGTTACGTGCGCTTCTCATTTTTTCTTTTATTTTATTTGCAGAAAGTCGTCATCTTACATAGTCACCCGACACAATACACACATCTTTTTTTATTTGATTTCTCATTTTCTTCTCTATTTCTCATTTTGGTCTGCCTTTTCCCCTAATAAAATATATATGTAACATCTTGAAAATTCATATGAAATTTGAAAAATTTATTTAGAGAATTATACGGAATTGATAAATGAAAAATTTGGTAAGTCCTAGTTTAGCCAATTAAGGAATAAAATCAATTTAATGGATTTTCGGAAGAAAATATATGAATATAATGTATATCATAGCCAAAAATACAAAGATATGTGCAATTTTTTATGAAAACAAGATTAGAAAGTCAATTTAGATTAAGATTTGGTAAAAATCCTAAAATAGAACATGAAATTCGCCTGAAAATCATATAAATATAACTCCAAACACATCCAACGCCTGCAAACCGTTGATTTCAATCTGATCTCGCGATCTGACGATCGCAAGATGATCTACACCAACGCTCGAGCACACAGGATAACGAAGATCGAATGGACGAAGATGATCAAGGATGATCGAACGGCCGCGATCAAAGCCGCAAAATCTCGATCGCAAACTCGCACGGTGCGACTCCGCGCGCGCCAATCTTGACCCTCTGATCTAATCCATGTACGTGTCCTGAGGACGATCTGATTCGTCGAAAAAAAATGTGAAAAAATAGATGGAAAATACCCCAAAATTAACGAAAATAATCGAGCTAAATACCAAAAATTAATTTTTAAATTCAAAAAATACTTATTTTCCTCTTATAATTAGGAAATATGAAAATCTAGAGAATTTAGGTGTTTTACTCCAAGAAAAACTCAAAACTTTTTATTTTTCTCCCTTTGAAAATATATATAAACCCCCCTAGGCTCTCACTTCCCTCATTCCAAAACTAAGAGTTGAAATTTCCTCTTATTTTCTCTAAGCCCTCTTCTTGACACCTCTTCTAACCTTTCTTTCCTCACTCTTGTGTATGAGAAGTTTTTCTCTTGGGTTGGAGAATTAATTTGGGTGATCTTCGTTGGCACTAGTACGTGGGAGAATTGCTACAAAAATTTATAAAATAAAGTGTCATAAGGTGGAAGTGATTTCTAGAACACCCTTCTGTTCTTATTTAAATTTATGGCATACTCATTGTTTGCGTGTTTTTCACTAAAATCAAAGATTTTCAATTTCAGTTTTAGAATTTTAAAAGTTTATTTCAATTTTTCAGTTTTGATTCATGTTTAAGAAATTATATTATCTATGCCATGTTAGTATCATACTTAGGCTTTTAAATTAAAGTATGATGCATGTTTTATGAGTGTTTCATAAATTGATTGTGTATATTCTAAATTTTAGTTTGATTTCATATTCTGAAATTTATTTTATGAGATCATGATATGAGAGTTAAGCTGAGACGATGGTGATAATAACCACGTACCATCATAGTGGTCAAGGCGATGCTATGGATGTTTTTTTCATATGAGTTAGGTCATATGGTTTTCAGACCTAAGTACTTGAAGGTCGTGTACCACAGTACCTTGTGAGTCACCACGTGTAACAGGTTGATGCCGACACGTGCCACTAATGGGTTGATGCTGAGTAGGCCCCGTTTACTTAGTTAAGAGCGTTAAGGGATTAAAGGCCATTTTGGTCTGATACTCGACTTGAACAAATTGTTGTTTAAAACGCCTGATGATTGCAAGTGTTTGAATTATGATTGTGTTATGAATTTGAATATGAAAGATGGTTGTTTGAAAAGGATCCACTGGGCTATGTGCTCACTCATTCCTTTCTTATTGTTTTCAAGAATGTGAAACCTATGACGCAATTGAGCATGGATAGTTCTTAGAAAGTTTCTACCTTATTATTTTTAGAATTTTAAGGGCATGTTGCCCAAAGTTTAAATATTTTCTACTAAAAAGTATTTTGAAGTTTTCCATTGTAATAATTAGTTTTTTGAAAATTTTTAGTACTTTCAATTTTTTCTATTATGAATAAAATAGTTTGAATTTCTTTATCTCTTTTAATTTGCCTTAATTTTATTAAAGTAAAAATTTTGTATTCATGAATATTTATACAAAGGCACGAAATATTGAAAAGAGAAGAACAAGTTTGTGTCACTTGTAAAGTAACACCGACCCGGCTCGCCAGTTGGTTAAGTCCACTGTCAAGAGAATGGTGGTCATGTTCAATGCTTAAAGATACAGGAGTTAGGGTGTTACAAATGTGGTATTAGAGCCTATGCATTAGTTGCTGGGCCAAGAACATAAAGTTTTCTCTAATACTAAGAGTGGTATCAGAGCCTAAGCATTAGTTGTTGGACTAAGAACAGAAAGTTTCCTCTGATACCAAGCGTGGTACCAGAGTCTAGGCATTAGTTGTTGGGCCAAGAAGAGAAAGTTTCCTCTGATACCAAGTGTGGTATCAAAGCTCAGTTATTAAAAACACAGGGCAAGAATTAGAAACTCAATCAGTGGTTGTTTGAGTAGAATTAGAAACTCAAACTTAGGGTTTTACCTTGAATTGAATTGAATTTAGAATGCCCTACCTTCTATTTTTGAAATTGAAGAACATTTTAGAAAGTGTTTTCAGAAAGGAAATATATGTTTTGAAATATTTTGTTTGGATACAAAGAGTACAAGTTGAGCTGATAGTGGGTAAGCCTTGTCCCAAATAAAGTTAATCATTAAAAGGGAGGTGGGTTATCCCGCCCTAGAAAGCGCGGTTGCTAAGCAGACTTCGGTCTTGTCGTCCGATCTGGAGGTTGTCCCACTAGGTCACATAAGTGATCTAAGTTGAAGAACACCCTTACTTTCTATTAAAGAAAATAAGAAGGTTGAAAATTAGGGCAAAGAATTGATTAGAAGTCGAAAAAGATGTCAAAGGTGGTCTCTTGACTAGACAGAGGTTGTAAGACAACCAGAACTGAACCCTAGGTCTAGAAAAAGACCTTAGGTAGAAACGGGTGTAACCATGGGTGGCACAGTGGATCAAAAGCATAAAACTCTAATACATAGGCTAGAGACTGAAACTTATGTGAAAACAGAAAATTATTTGATCAAGACACGAGACCGGGAAGCTTCTATAATTTTTGGTTTTTATGTAGTATGGGATGCATAGGAATTCGGGGTTATGGAGGAAGCCTGGACTCGGAGAATGATGGACCATATGTGGTGAATGATTAGTAACTCTGGCAAAATGGGTTTCTCTATGCTCGTTGTTATGGGACGGTTGAGTATAGTGGGCTTGGGAACCTTAGTTATCAAGCAATTTGCGAAACTTTTTGGGTGCGGCTCTGTTTAAAGTGAAAGCCTAAGTGGAAGGGGTCGAGTGGTATGGAACACTTGAACCTGAAAGCTTAGGTGGAAGCTTGGAACCTTGCTATGCTAGCTTGATTGTATGATTGTATGATATGCTTGCTGCAATGTTTATTTGCTTTAAAACCAAATCCTGTAGCTAATACACATGATAAGAACCTAAAAGAAAGACTTTAGGCCATTGAACAAATCGAGAACCTAGAAACATGAATCTAGAGCTATGATAGTACAAATATTTTACACATACTGACACTCTGCTCAATTTACAAGTAAATGTCTGGAGTTAGGAGATACCTAACTCGATCCACCACCTCTGAGGATACTGAACAATGAGAGCAGGAACTGCCTGCTGGGATGGAGGCACGGATGGAAGCCATGATGAATGAAATGTCGCAGTGGGTACTAGATCAACTAAGAAGGACACTTCCACAGATAATCCCTCAAGTGGCTCCTCAGCCTCAAGCACATGAACCTATTCCAGTCCAAGTCCCAGCAAAAGTACCCTAGGAACGTCAAAGGAATCCAAAGGACCTGGAAAATGAAGAACAAACGAAGATGCTGCTGGATTTGCAAAAGCTTCACCCTCCCTCATTCGATGGAACTACTGACTGCATATCTGCTGATCACTGGTACCAGGAGATGGAGGAGTTACTAAATGTGCTGAAGGTGATAGGTTCAAGACGAGTAGCACTAGCCACACACCATTTCAAAGGACCAACCCGTGGATGGTAGAGGATAATGCAGATGGATCCCAACACGGACGTTGAGACCATAACCGAGGGAGAGTTCAGAGGAAAATTTTACGACAAGTTCTTCCCGGAGGCAACTCTCAAAAAGCTGCAAGAAGACTTCGTGAGACTCAACCAGAGGGATCTCACAATAAATGAATATGAAAGGAAGTTTACTGAGCTAGCCAAATTTTCTAAGGAACTAATTCGGGAAGAGAGGATGAAAGCTAACAGATTTGCACAAGGTTTCAAGATCGAGATCCGAAAAGTTATCATGGCATTTAGGCCTCCGAACCTACGAAAAAGTTGTAGAATGGGCTTTAATCCTAGAACAAGAGCTCAACCTGGAACAAAGGTTGAGAGGAAAGAATAAGTGGAACAGAAACGAAAAGGACCAACAAGTGACCTAGAAGAAAAACAAAAGTGGTAAGGCTCCATAGAAACAAGGGCAGAACAAAAACGAGGCAAGGGAAGAAGCTAAGAGGCTGGGATTGTGTTTCTTATGCAAGCAGAAGGGTCATTTGGTGAAAAATTGCCCAACTGCACTAGCTCAAGCTTCCTAGCAGCAACAACAGAATACTCAGGGGGAAAGTCAGAATGGGCGTCCTCAAGTCAAACAGAATCAGAATGTCAATCAAGGGCAAAACCAGGGTCGTGGTCAGAACCAGGCCAGAATGTTCGCGATTGAGACCCAGGAAGACCGGGCCCATGTAGTAGAAGGTAGGTTCCTATTGTTTAATGTTACTGTGAGACTGTTGTTTGACTCAGGTGCCTCAAAATCTTTTATATCTGAAAAACTAGCTGATAGGCAGGCTACAACTTGTGTCAAAAACAATGCTTGTGACTTTGAATGTGTCCACACCAATATGAACCATTGTGACTTCAAAAAAGATGTGTAGTTGTGACCTTAGGTTTAGGGATAAACTTTTTACAGTCGACCTATATACCCTACCTTTCTATGGCTATGATGTAATCTTGGGGATGGATTAATTAGACTAGTACCAGGCCCAAATAGATTGTCCTAACAAGTGAGTAACCATAACATTACCTTCTGGGGAGATCTTTAAAATCAATGGGGATATGTTGAGACTACCAAGGATTCCAACCCTAGCCTTGCTGAATTGTTTGAAGCAGACGGATGAGTTCGAGGAACTCTCTGAAGAAGAACCTACTGATTTGAAGAATATTCACAACCTAGCTATAGTCAATAAGTATGAGGATGTGTTCCCAAATGACTTACCTGGACTACCACCAGCTAGAGAGTTAGAGTTCAAGATTGAACTTCACCCTGGAACCATCCCTATAGTCATACTGTAACACCCCAATTTTCGACCAGACCTCTGTCCACGCGTTTCATCACGTGTGGATCGTTGCCTGATGAAAATTGAGATGCTACTAAAATTTTCTTCTATCAAAAATCTTATTCTTCGGAATACCGTTCAAATCATAGTATATATTTGTTCTTAAGTCAATATTTCGGTAATCATTTGTTAAAATCAAACATCAAAAGGGTTCTCAAAATATTTACCGGAAGCGACACAATTTAACAATAACGCAGCGGAAATCCTTAAAATCATTT
>JAJIYU010007719.1:0-18803 GCA_030144865.1 Tinospora cordifolia | reverse complement strand
TTGGGTTCTTGTTTCTTTGTTATTCAAGGGTTCAAGTGGATCATTAAATCTGATTTTAGCTTTCTTGGGGTGAGTATACTACCTTGAATTGGGGGTTTTTAGGATCTAATTCCTAGCGGGTCTGCATCATAACACCTACAGTTGAACACACATTAATTTTACACATTGTTTACCATAACTCTTATAATCATTATAATTTAAAACTTGTGTACCTTCCACTATGTCAAAACCTACTTGATTCAATTTTCAAATTCACACCCACACTCATAACTGCAATATATAACGTTATGTTGCATCAGGAAAAGAGAACAAGCTTATTTTCACATAAAGCCCAATGGCAATATAATTGTCTAATATGCTAAAGACAAAAATTGCACCCATAACATCTATAATCAATACATGACTACACAAATATCAATTACCTATGCATAGCCAACCATAATAAAAATCATCATTCTGTCCCACAAAGTGGCCAATGACATCGTTTGTTACACTGCAAGGGCACCCTCGTATATTGCTGCAATGGAGGTTGCATAGGAGGATCATCTGAATGAGTATCGTGTGCCTCGGTAGTGTTTTTAACTTGTCCTCGGTATTGCTTATTCCCTCGTTTTCCCCTTCTTAGCCAATCAAGTTCATCTGCGCAAACAACATTACCCAAACTCTCATCACCAAATACATGCTCAGCTTGGAATGTACCACCAGATGGATCATGATCCATAGACATACTTGGGTACACCAAGGTGTCTTCATGTGGTGTCATGGTATAAATTGTGGTGAATGAATCTAAAGGAATAACACTGGTACTGTGAGTAGCTGCATCATAGGTGGTTGGTGTATGTTGTCTGCCTTTTCCTTGTATCATGTACTCAGCATGCACCGATTCTAATGCAGACTTGACAACTCTCTCAATCTCTTGTATAGAAGCATCATTTGAATTTTGACTAAGCAAGTGCACTTGAGCTAATTGACTAGCCTAGAAATAAAAAAATCAAACATTTAGGTACATGACAAGTAATCAAAGCATAAATCCACAATGAAATAATCACATTCTCACCAAAAAATGGAAAGTAGCCCATTTATCATCATAAACCTTCGCGTCACCGATCGGTACCATACCATGTATGGGTCATAGTAACTACTATTTGGAGCGCCTTCACCCTCATAAAGTACACCTTCTGTCAAATTTTGTGCTTGTTCCTCCCATAGGTCAATATATTTTCTATGGAATGCAATCCAATCATAGTCTGCTTGACCTCTAAAATATGTATCATGAAGATCAATGCAGGTATTGCATTGCTCAGGGATAGTCTAATACGTTTCGAATTGCCTTAACACATGATCAGGAGGGCGTAGCTCGACTATGGCAAAAATATAAGGGTGGAAACTGTCTGCCAAATGTGTCGGCCACGGTGACAATATGCAGGCAACACATTGATCACGTCTTCTATGTACGACTAGGGGTGTTCGTGGGTTTGGTTGGGTCGGGTTTGGAGTAAACTTACAACCCAACCCAAACAGTTCAGGTTGGAAAAATTAAAACCCAACCCAACCCAATCTACGGCTAAAGCCAACCCAACCCAAATAGTTCAGGTTCGGTTCAGTTTGGGTAGGGTTATCGGGTTGAATTTCAAAGTTTTTACAGGTCGTTCACTTAAAAATAACATTCCTTGCCTAGGTAAGCATATTATAAATGAATAGAAGAAGCAATATAAGGAGAATGAACCACAAGCTATGAGACTAAATTAGAAAAATTACAAGAAATGAGAAGAACATTAGCAAAAATTCGAGTAGGAAGATGATGATTTGGAAATAAACAAGAAGAATTATTAGATATAACAAATTTAAAACAGGTTAAGAATATTTATTGATAATAGATTGAACAATAGTAGGAATACCATAAATATATTACATATGACTGAGTAATAGACAAAGTAATAAATAAAGAATGATGTTTAATGCATCAATCTAAAACAAAAAACGAGTACAGGGAACCCCTTTATTAGATGTATAATGGTTAATGCATCAATTTAATACAAAAATTTGAACAACATGCTTATGTTTTCTTTCCAAGTAGCAAAATGCGTCATCTCCTTGAATCATATTTATTTTAGAATCAAAATTGGTTGCGCAAAAACTAGGGTATTTTTTCGTTTGGGTCAGGTCATGTTCAGGTTACTGGGGTTAAACCCATAACCCAACACAAACTGTTTGGTTTGAACATTTTTGAACCCAATCCAACCCAAATATAGTTTAAAACCCAACCCAAACCGTTCGGTCGAGTTAATCAGGTTGATGAACACCGCTATGTACCACATCCAAATTACCTAAAAAACATTAACAATATTGTTATAACCACTGTATAAAACACTATGAAATTTCAGTATTGGCGAACAATAAGTATTAAAAGTTACCTGATCAGCAAACTGCATGTCCAATATCTCCCTATACTTAATCAAGAAATGCATTGGAACTTGTGTTGTTAATAGAACATTTCTCTACCTACAAATCAAAGAACAAGTAGTGAAAAAATATAATTACTTGAAATTGTGTCATGATTATAAGACTAGTATTGAACTATATATCACCTTACCTATATCCCAATGGAGGTGGTACCGGTAGATGCGCACGATGATCATTGTGGACATGATCGGCTCTACATGGCGCCAAAAAAAGAAATCGATCCCATGCCCACAGTCGTAACAGAATAAGAGCCCCTGACATCCCTTTCTTCTCATAGTCAACTGCACAACACATTTGACGATATAGCCACGTCAATGTATCATTGCCCCATGAGTACTTGCCAGCTTGGTTGAAATCAACAAGTAGAAGCAAGTATACCAGATGCACTAAATTGTTAGATTGATCCGAGAATAGGCAACTTCTAATTAGCTGCAGAATGTACGCCCGTGCATATCGTTCAATTTGGATGTATGTGGCATCGTCTAGTAAAGGGACTCTATTCGCAAGAATGAAAAGCTTAAGTCCGCCCCCTTGCCTCTCACGTGCCTCCGGAACAAAGCCAAGTAACTCAGCACAAAACGCATCATAATCTAATTTTGTGGATTCGGTGACAGGTACACCATCAATGGGTAAACCCAACTGAATCTCTACATCTTGTAACGTTATGGTTGCCTCACCCACTGCGAGATGAAATCTGTGAGTTTCCTTCCTCCATCGTTCAATCAACGCTGTGATCAAGTGCCAGTCAAGCTCGATGTAGCCTACTTGCGCAATTCCATAAAATCTGGTTCTCTGTAAATATGGTACAATCTTGTCATCTAACGATAATGTACATTGCATTACATCTTGCCGACGGTGGCAATGTAGCTCGGCCATGTCCTATAACAAAAAAAACAATAGTCAAATATATGAAATAAAAAAGTAGACCTTCATTATAAATGATGAATATTGATTAAATACCTAGCCGACCCATGTAGGACTAGAACGATGGCGGCTCTGAAGGGTCAACAATGATGGATCAGACGACCCTGAATCCATCTACAGTAAATAAATAAAAGGAATAAGCAATATAAAATAGAAAGAGTAAGTTAAATAAATATTAACGCATTCATTAAGAGTATAACATTAAAAACATCAACTACTATATAAGTATGTTATTCTAACACAAAATGAAAATGATCACAACATTTCATTTCTAGGCCTGCCTTCTTTCTAAGAGGAAAATTAATGAAACACTATCTAACTTAGAAAGATGCTTAGGGTTAGATTGCATGTTATGGTACATCTACATAGCTACCACAAGACAAATTAATTTCATCTTCTATACTAAAAAATTGGACAAATTTGACTAGAGTTTTAATGACAATGTTAGCATTATGACGCCAAGAATGTTGATACCGTTATATATGTGAATAAAATGATGGTTTACATAAAAATAACCATGCAAGAGTATCTTGCAATAAAGAACTCAGTTTATCTTTCAGTGTGTTGGATCATATTGGGGCATTCAAGCATCTAATAACTGATAATAACACAACAGAGAACAATAAATATGAGAAATAAAAGTGCAAAATGAAGATTAACATTCACAATTAGTGATGAAGTAAATGGTATTATAATATTTATAAGCCATAGAAAGACACAAATACTTCTTGTGGATGGTCAAGATTAGCTTCACAATTAGATTTCAAGTACTCATGGCTGTGAAAGAGTAGCAATTGTCTCTTACACGACTTTAAGAATAGGACAACCAACCCCACACATCTAAAAATTCTCCAAAATAGCTAAGCATCCATAAAAATTACACTAGAGTAGTGAAACAAACATGAATGCTTTTCAACTTACACACATGACAACAAATTAACAAAATACAATTTATGTGGCATGACTTTGATGAGTGAGACAAGAATGTCGATTATGTCCTTCACGTCTACAATGTCCACATCGAATCCTAGAGGATGATTCCCTTATATCCATCTCGTTTGTTATACGAGATGTTCTTGGCCAACCTTTTTTACGAACACAAGCAATATTAGGGATGACTTTAAATCTAACAATCGATGAAGGCCAATATGCATCATGAGGAATTGGATGAAAATGCGGCTCATAACACTTGATGTACTTATCAAGACGATACCAATCTTCAATATACACATCATAATCAAGAGCAGCAAAACGACGTACTGCTTGTACGTGCAAACATGAGATTCCATAACAATGTCATTTGCCACAACTACAAAATCGTTCACATAGATCGACAACTTATTTGTTTTCTCCCTTATGTAATTATGCATTTTGTACGCCTGTAACAACTTCGAACCTCAGAAGTTAACGATCAATCAGTGTGACTGTATGACCTCCCACCTTAGCTGCCCATTTACTTGTCCTCTTAAAAACATAATCGATATAAATTTGGCCTGTTGAAAGTGTTTTATCTATTTTTGCACGCCTATCTTGAAATCATGCAACATTTCTATAAAATGTCAATTGTGTTAATGTTGCGATTGGAAACATTTGAGCACCTTTGAGCACACCATTAAAGCTTTCTACAAACAATGAAAAAACAAATAATTAATTATAGTATCACTATACAAATAAATAATCACAAACAATGAACCAATATACACTAATAACCATGAAAACATGGCCACGTACCAACAACATTGGAAGTCATCCAACCATATCGTACGCCACTGTCAAAAGCCATTGTCCTTAATTTTAGGTCTATGTCACAAAACCATCTTGTGCATCCTTCTTGTTTATGTTTAAGTAATGCCATTATAGGGGCAATCTTGCGAGGTTGATGCTGTGATCTTGCTTTTTTTGCCAAGTTTCTTAGTTCTTTGTGACGAAATTTCGTTAAAATTACTTCCAACATGACGTAAACAATATTTGTGATGTACAACGGGCTCCATCCAACCATTGTTTGGGTCTTGAATAACAGCCAAAATTCCTGCATGGCGGTCACTGATAAAACAAATGTTTGTTCTATCAATCACTTGATATCGGAGGATCCTATGAAACCATTACCAATTATCTTTATTCTCTACTTCAACAATGGCAAACATGAGAAAGAATATGTGACTAGATGCATCAATACCAGTCGCAATGAACATCTTTTTGCGGTATTTACCATACAAGTGTGTGCCATTAATCTGGAATATGGGCCTGCAATGTTAAAGCCCTCGATTGAAACACCAAATGCCCAAAAACATCGATGAAAAACTATTTTACCAACATTCTCCAGATGTTCTTCATAATGTTGCAGTCCTGCAATTGTGCCAGGATTGGTAGCATTTAACACATCTATCCACCTATGAAGCACATGATATGATTCTTCCCAATCATCAAATATTTTTTCAATTACTTCTTCTTTTTGCTCTCCACACTCTTCTATAAGGGACATCATACTTATATTTGTCCTTAATGAGTTTATGAAGTGCCTGTATAGAAACTAAAGGATCTCGCTTTACAATAGAGAAAACATCACGAAATATTAGTGATGAATCTAGTTATCGATGTTCTTGTGACATTCGAGGAAAGACACATGTGTGGGTTCTATGACACTTCGTGATTTCAAACATTCTTGTTCTCTCACGCTTCGCAGTCCTTACCCTCCACAAGCAACCATCTTTCCACTTCTTGCACTTCACTGACCACACAGTGGGTTCTGAATCAACTACAATATACTCACGTTGTTGTACTATGTGACTTTTTTTACACTATATTGTAAGTCTTCTTTATTAGGAAATGTTAGCCCCTTATAGAGGTCATATGACTCAGACCAACCCATAGCTACATTATCATGATTATCTGACATTGGTGTCTTAGCTTCTTCATTAAGTTCTATGAAACTCAGCGATGGAGCCTCATACCCAATCGTGTCATGTCGAAGTTTACTCCTAGGATGATGTAACGAAGTATCACGCGATTCATCATCCTCCATATTTAATCCATAGTTATATGCTTCTGACATTGTTGGATGTGTAGACCTATCATTTTCTATCATTCGCATTAGTGGATCCCAAAAATGGATATGATTAAAATTGTCTTTAGTGTCATCATTATCACCATCTTCACCAACATCATCATTACTTCCTCCAGTGTTGTCATCAGAAGTCACGTAATTATTGCCCAAATGTGATGCAGATGGATAATTGTCAATGTCCATAAGTCTTCTACCAATGTTCATATGCTCAACGGGGGACATTGTACTTGGACCAACATTTTCCAATGGTCTCTGTGCACTTGTGACATTTATATCTTCATTTTCAGATAAACACTTTGCATGAGCACCGCTTCCAAGTCCTCCAATAACATCAACATATACATCCATATTATTAGGTGGTGAAAAGTTGTTTAATAAAGAAAATACATGTTGTAGGTCTTCCTCATTTGTGATTAGGAAAGTTCTAAATTTTATATACCTGCCCCCCAACTGCAACGAATATCTGTAAGTCAAATTCAATCTTTCTCCACTTTGAATTTGCAATGCATTTCGGATTATCCCTTCAAATTTTTCAAAACTAATTTCGTGCATAACTCGTATAATGCGAACAGGTTGATTATCATACGATACACCTTCAGAGTTGTAAACAATTCTCCTATTAATGTAGCATAACACTGAAATTAATCTGTTTGTCATCTACATTTGTAAAATATAACAACACAAATACTTTATTAGTATTACCTTAAAAAAATAACTTACAAACTTTTTTCTTGCCCAGGTAGTAGGAAAGGATTTAAAAAATAAATTATTTTGAATTACATATGATTATTTGAGCAACAGGCATAAAGAAAACAACTCCAATTTAAGAAATTTTTATAGAACAAGAATATCCAATGATGTATCTAGGTAATTTTTGTTCATAAAGTAGGAATAAATTAAAATGCTACTCTAGCTGAATTAAAGAACTCAAAAAATGATGCCATGCTTGCACAAAAGGTGAGAAAATTAAGGTCAAATTAGCAAAAGGGGATGAGTTTAAGAGGGATGAGTAATTTCTTTATTAAATTAAGCTGTCTCAAAGTACTAATTATCATATTCACCATACTTAATTATAAGATTAAATTGATAGAAGAGACGAGGTCAATAGGGATAAGAAAAGTTATTTTATCACATTATAATAGGTAAGTTTAATATTCAAAAGTGAACTAATTATCATTTTGAAGCTTCTTCGTCACAAGGCTGATAGTAGGGCTCATACATTAAGATAATCACAGTCGAGAGGAAATTAATATTAAGGGATATAAGCTTCCTCTTGCTAGATTTCATTAATAATTATATTATTTAGGAAAGGCCAACCATAGATGCCAGAATTCTTTCAACAGATCATGATCATGATCATTATCATCAGAGCAACTGAATAAAATCAAAACAAATTGAAGCAAAAAGGTTTTCGTTTCACTCACTGCCCTTCTTTACCTTTCGTTTCACTACTGTTTAGGGCACCCAAAAGACGCACAGATGGGTTTTTGGGTGACATTCCATGTCGGAGACAGCTTGTCGGAGCAAAAAATCAACAATCGAGCTCACAGTCGATCTTCTTCTTTCTTACCGTTACGCAATCAAAAGACGCAGCAAAGTCTCAGCTATGGCAGTCAAAAACGCAGATGATGATCTGTATAGTGACGATCCATGCCAAAAACATCTCGTCGGAGCAACACATTGGCAATCGAGCTCACCCAGTCAATCTTTGTCTCTGTTACCATTACGCAGTCAAAACATGTGTGGGGTTGTAACGACAGTAAAAAACATGACAGTAAGAAAAACTCCAGTAATAATCTGCACTTAAGTTTTTTTTATACCTTAGCAAAAAGCGTTATTTGTAAAGATGCTTTTAGGAGTTAGTTTTACAAAGAAAACGTCTTTACAAAAGACGTTTTCAAGATTTATAAAAAAAAAAGGTCTTTGATAAAGACACTTTTGCGGTGATGTTTTTTTCAATGATCTCTTCTTCTTTATGTGGCAACTTGGTTCACTTGAATTATTACGTATACATCTACATATATATTTATTGTAAAAAATTAGGTACATTAAATATAATTTTTTAAAATTAAGTATTTTAAAATTAATTTTAAATATTTAAGACAACCGAGAAGAAAACCATATTGTAACTTTGACCGGTTCACCGGATCTTTCTATGCCACAAATAGATATTTTAGCGCCAAGCCGCCAACGTGGATCGATTTTTTCACCATTTCAGAAAAACGCAGAACTTCGCGAACTTTTCAGATTTTACTGGACAGAAACAGTATCAGCAGGCAATCGTTCTGTATGTTCCTCGTTTTGCAGCAGAACTCGCCAGTGAACTGTGACTTAGCCTGTCAGCTTTTCATACCCTAGCTACTTCAATCTCGCAATAATGGATCTCTTGCAGTCTAGTTCTCTCACTCTTGTTCGATCAATCGATCGTCACTGCTCACGGAGACCTCCACGGCGTTCCTCTCGATTAGTTTTCACTGTAAGGTGTTCATTCGCATTGCTATTCCTGTAGCTTAAACTTTTAAAATTCAGTTTGATCTTCTTGAATCGAGCTTAACAGCCAGAGTTTTGAAGTTGTATTTTGGGATAAGTTCAGGTCGAGCTTGCCGTTCTTGCCGGAGAAAGCGAAGTATCAAAAAGAGCTTGAAGCAGCGGTGAATGTTGTGGAGAAAGCTTGCCGGCTTTGTGTCGATGTAATTTGCTCGAGCTTCTTATGTGCAAGCTTCGTAGTCATATATTGAGTGTTTATTTATTTATTTTTGAATGCTTGAACTAATTTGGTTGGTTCATGCGCAGGTGAAGAGATCTCTTCTTTCGAGTGGTGCTCCGAGTCTCGAGAAGAGTGATCAAACACCTGTTACTGTTGCTGATTTCGGCGTGCAAGCTTTGATTAGCTTAGGTGTTTTTCTTGATTTACCAATTTATATATTTAGTTTTTGCTTTCATTCTTACTTTTCCCTGTTCATGATTGTTACTTTTGGAAAAAACTAAAAATACTCACGTCAAACTCAAGTACTCTGTGTCCTCGGATCAACACGGATTCACATGAACCACATGCATTTCTGTGGTAATCCGAATTAAGTTAGGAAGAATTGTTTAATCGAAAAAAGCCAACTCAAAAATATTTTTACCAGAATGTGTGGTAATCTCGAGTTTAGGTTGGCGAGGATGAACTGAATGTGAGGTGGAATGGTGGTCTTGCAGAGGTTGAACAGAGGATGGTCGACGAGGATGTGGGTTTTGGGGTGATGGAGCCTAGAGGTTGAAGAATGACGATGTGGACGAGCAGGGGAAGGGGTGGGTAAGGGAAAGGTTTTACAGGTTGTTTTTCAATACAGTTTGTTTCAACCAACAATTTGGAAAGCATCTTCTGTATATACTCACAGATGGCGATATTCTGGGAGATGGAATCAATGTGCTAAGTGACGATAAATGCGAGGTTGTCAAACTTGGATATGATGGGGTCTTGCTGACACATCTGATCTTGTAACTTGGAGATGACATCTTCCAAAGACTTGTATCTGGTTGACATATACTCTGCTATAGCTGAAAGGAGGCAGTGAAAGTGCCAATGATGCACTCGGTTGATTCTGAAGATAAGAGAGAAGAGAGAGGTCACAGAGAAGATGTGGAAGGGGAAAGTGAGGGAAAAGAGAGAAAAGGAAGGGAAAGAAGGAATAATTCTCATGTGCTCCAGTGATTTCTTTCCTCAATCTAAAAGGAATTGTACAACAAATTATAACAGAACCATGTGCACCACCTCAATTTCATCAATTATCCTCTGACAGACTGAACTAACTACTTGGGTTCTGACTAACTGACATAACTTCTTAACAAAAACTGATTTGATTGTCTTTAAGCACAGTCCCTTGACTTGCTGGTGGTTATCTTCCAGATATCCTCTTGCTTCTTCCCGTCTCAGGACACTGATCACTAGCTGGTCCTACTTGTCTCTTGGTTGAGTCTGCATCATACAAGCTATTTATCAAGCTTTTTTTTCTTCCTCATACTTGATTAAAGGCATTGAACCTGACATCTGATTTTTTTTCTTAATGTCTTTTAAAGATTTAGTTATAATTATTGATGTGATTGTTGTTTAGTTTCATTGTTCTATTAATTATTGATACAGAGCTCAAAAAGTTGTTTCCATCGGTTCCACTGGTGGCCGAAGAGGACTCCTCGTTCTTAAGGTCGAATGTTCTGGCAGACAATGTCACAATTGTGGTAATTGATAAGGTGGAACAGGAAGAAAAATCATTAACGAAGGGTGACGTTCTAGAAGCTATTGATAGAGGAGGAAAGGATGCATTTACTTTTGGAGCAAAGCCAGCCACGTATTGGGTGCGTTTGTTATAAATTCTGAAACTTGTATTGCTTGATGTGAAAGTGTTGCTAATTGTTGAACCATTGAAGTTATTGTGTTGAGTGCTGTGAAAGTGTTGCTAATAATTGAACCATTGACATCTGTGTTAGAGTCATAATTTAAATTGCCATGGTTTGCTATGGCCCTCTTTCCTTAACAGAAATGTAGAGAGGCCACCACGTGCAAAGCACATGTACTTTTGCACGTGGTAAGTATAAATCTATTTGTTTCTATTTCATATTTTGGGAAGTGTTCGATATGTTACTCAACGCAGTAAGTTATAAGTTCTTCAGAACTGTGTTTGATGCATTGGAAAGTGCAAATGTTTTTAGTTCACATCTTCTGGAACTTAAAAATCAACTATATTAATTTGCATTAGATATGAGTGATCATGTGGGTGGGCCATTGGATGCTTTTAAAAAGAAATCATGGTTCTGGATAGAAAGTTGTCAAAGGGATGCCATGACTTGATTGCTTTTGGCTATGCCATTTGATGCACACAAAACAAAGTTGTTTGAATACTAGGCTGGCTAAGAATTATGTTAAAGCTGTGGAAATTTGATATTGATGCATTAAAGAATTGATCTTTGAGATCACAAAGAGGATACAGTTTGGATAACTCTTTTTATTTTATTTTATTTTAAATTCTAAGAGTTAAACATATTGGGCACCAAAATGGCAAAGAAAATATACTCTGCAGGCTGACGATGAATCAGCTTTCTTGGTGAGAACTGTAAAAACACGATAGAATCAATAGTAAATAGAAATTTAATTGGAAAATGATGAAAGTTATGACACTAGGATACTTATCATTGAAGTGTATCTCCAAGTCATGTCTTAATGTATTAACGCAAAACAATTTAAACAGTTTACTATTTATACTAAAAAACAGAATGAAAGACAAATTGCAGAAATAAATATATTTTACATTGGACTAACATGGATGGTGTTAAGACTTAGTTAGATCTAACTGCATTGGCTTTCAGATTTTTATTTTATTTTTCAGTCAAATCAGGTTAGCTTTCCATTAAAATGTAAGCAACTTGAAAGTTTTTTTGACGAGTTGGTCCAAAGATTTGACTGTGAATTAGTGAGTTTGCAGTGGAAGTCATATTGATAACTTGGAGTAGGTCAAAACATTTATTTACGAAAATAACAAGATGAAAATGTATTGTCAACTGATACTCTAGGTAGTTATTCTGTTATCATCTTCACACTGAGCTTTCGTACTTGATGCAGGTACTTGATCCAATTGATGGTACACGAGGATTTCTGAAAGGTAGTGAAGCTTTGTATGTGGTATGCTCCAAGTCCTTCTTTGTTATCTTTATTAACATTTGTGTTTATGTGTATATATTTAACCTGAAGGTGCTTTGTATGTGGTATGCTCCAAGTCCTTCTTTGTTATCTTTATTAACATTTGTGTTTATGTGTATATATTTAACCTGAAGGTCTTTTACTTTATCAGTTCTTTTTTAAGAACTTTCTTTGATAAACTGCAATAATATCCCTAAATAGTGAATATTATAGCTATTATGGAGAAAGAACATGTATTTTGGTTGTTTCATTATTTTATTAGTGGCACTATGGCAGAATATGTTTTAAGGTTTTAATAGTTTCAGGGTTACAGAGATCTTAGAGTATCATCAAATAACTTTTTATCTATCTTGCAATCAAGTTACCTTAAAAGCATGTCATGTCTACCATGAAGCCAATTGTGTACCTGTCTACCTGATGCTCTTCCTCTAGAAGAGCATGTGTGGTTGTGCAAAGATATAGATAGTCCTCTTTCTAAGCCTCTTCTTGAGAATACTAAAGATATATATTTTTTTAAAAGAAACATTGGCTTTTATTGATAAAACATAATAAGATTACATATTTGATACCCTTATATTCCCTGTGCCCACCACCATCATTACCTTGAGAATACTAAAGATGATCATAGCTATTGCTAATTCTTTATTAGGAAACCTAAACTTATCCAAAAAAACCTACTCTTTTTGTAATACCTCATATTTTTGTCGACAAAAAGTTATTAATGAAATAAAATTCATTGAGAAAAATTCTAAAATAATTGGAGACAAATGAAATCTTAGTATCAAGATGATCTAACTAATGATATAAGGTTAGTGGAATTATCAAATATTATTTGTATAAAAAAATTAATTTATAATTATGTAAGTAGTGGAACAATTATGGAATTAATTATCCAATATAAAGTAAGTAGAGTGAATTATATAATTATTTGTACCTCTTTGAAAATAAAAATATGAGATAAATGCATAGAAATGAAGAAAGGAAAAATATAGAGAAATATGAGTTATTAATTGTTGGCAATATTAAAGAAATAAAAAAATATCTAATAAATACAATATTAGAGAATTAGAAAGGAGAGAATATTAGCAAAAATTAATAAAATAGAATGATATGTGCAATAAACCATTTTAGAAAGTGAAATTGGGTGTATAATTGGCAAAGTTCGGATATTAGAAACCTTAAAAATTAATTTTGGTAATAGAAACTGCATCCAACGGCCAGAAACGTATAATCCGCACGATCTAAGATCCCACGGTCAAGATCATGCCCGCACCAAATGCTCAGGAGGATCGAATCATCAAGATCCAACGGCTCACAATCAATTCGCTCAATCCAATGATCCAGATCAGTTTTGTTGATCGCGAACGAAAATCTGAACACTGCGATTGAGGTTGATCGTGCGACCAGGATCTGTGCTCACGGTTTCATTGATCGCGAACGAAGATTCGGTGCTGTGCTTGAGGACGATTTGACAATCTGAGGCGTTTTCGTTGATCGTGAACCGATGTGCTGCGCTTGAGGTTGATCCGATGGTTCAGGTGAGTTTCGTTGATCGTGAACGAGATCGGCGTGCTGCGCTCGAGGACGATCCAAGCATCCAGATCAAAGCTGCGTTCGGTGATCGCGAACGGAGATCCGCACACCGTGATCGAGGAAGATCCGACGGTCTAGATTAATGCTCCGAAAATAAAACGAGAAATTAACCGAAAATCCGTGAAAGTACTTCCAAAATTCTGAAAATTTGTTTCTAAATTCCAAAAAAATTATCTAAATACACTTGCTATTCTCCTATGCTTGGGAGACAAGAAATTTTGAAGAATTGGCAAGTTTCCCACAAGGAGAACACCACAAACTTGCCATTCTACACCATTTTGAACTCTATATAAACCACCCATGGTCACCATTCCTCTCATCCCAAGAACCAAGAGTCGAGATTTCCTTTTGTTCTCTAAGCCCTCTTCTTGACATCCCTTCTCACCACTCTTTTCCCTCTTGAGTGTGAGAAGTTCTTGGTTTGGGGATTCATCTTGGGTGATTTTCTTGGTGCTTGAACGTTGGGAACTCTTGTCTAAACTTTGCGGAGAAAACATCATAAGGTGGAAGTGATTTTTCTAACTCCCCTTTTTCTTATTCGAATTGCTAGCATGTTCATTGTTTGATTGGCTTTTGAAATCAAAATAATTTCAGTTCTAGTATTCTAAAACATATTTCAGTTTCAGATTTGATCCTTGTTCGAATTTATGCATTCATAGTGATCATGCCATGTTTAGTATCATGCTTAGGCTTTATTTCAAAGAATGATGCATGATTATGATTGTTTTATGATTTGATTTTTAGATTATTCATATTCTGAATTTTATTGATCTTAGTTTCATATTTTGAAGTTTATTTGATGATTCAAGATTTAACAAAAGAAATGGTGAAAATAACTACGTACCATCATAGCAAACATGTGGGTTGCTATGGATGTTCTTTTCATATGATTAGTTCATATGGTTCTAAGACCAAAGTACTTGGTTGGTGGGTAAGTTCCCTTGAAGTCCAAAAGTCCAATAAAATTGGCTAAGAAAAGCCATATTTCACTCTAAGGAGGTACTTTGTTAGTAACATCAAGGGCTTAAAAACCCTTTTGGTCTAAAGTCTCAACTTTAAACAAATGGATGCTTGAAACGCTTAATGTATGCAAGTGTTTGAAATATGAATGTGTTATTGGTTTGAATTTGAAAAATGGTTGTTTGAAAAAGATCCACTGAGCTTTGTGCTCACCCCTTCCTCTTTTTTTCAGGAAATTAAATTATGAAGACCATGAAATTTGGATTTTAGCAAGTTTCTATTTTTTTTTAAAGTTTTCTTTTAATGTAAGGGCATGTTGCCCAATTTCGAATAAGTTTTCCGCTGAAATTTAATTTTTATTTTAGAGGTTATGAATTTCTTTTGATCAACAATGTGATAGTTTACTTTTACATTAGAAAGTTATATATTTTCCTTTTCATGAATAAAGGAGTTGAATTTTTCTTTATCTTTAATTGCCTTGATTTTATTAAATGGAAATTTGTATTCTTGAATTCACTCTAAGGCATGAGGTATTTGAAAAATAGAAAGTCAAGTGTGTATCACTTGTAAAGTAACATGGACCCAACCTGCCAAATGGTTAAGTCTACTGTCAAAGAATGATGGCTATGTCCAATGCTCAATGAATGTGGGGTTGGGGTGTTACACCTTTGTATCCATTTTCTTCTGTCCCGCATCCAACTTCTACTGCAGTAGCTTTTAGTCTTTGACTATTTGATTCATCTGGGGTAGCTGGCATGTAAAATCATTTTTGTATAGAAGTTTTTGATAAGAAGCGAAATCATGTATTTGTTGATAATAAGAGCATGATACATTTATCACCAGCAATGATGCAAGGAACACACATCACCCACTCCCCATTCAAATATCCTACCTCTTATACGCAATTTCCCGATTTTCTTCTATATTGCAGATTCATAACAGATGTTTGGACCAGGTGGACTCAGAGCTGTCAGTCAATCAAGCCATTGTTACTAGGAATCGAAGGGCAGGAATTAGAAGAGGTTCAAGATAAAAAGCTCATTGTCTATGGGCGGGTTATTACTTAGGCTGTCTGGTTTAGTATATGGGAGGAAAGAAATAGCAGAATTTTCTATGACACATGTAAAGATACCACTAGAATTTGGGAAATATTCAAAATCTTGTTTTGTACTTGGATCTACTCTACTAAACTTAGTAAAATGATATAATTTTGGGGAATGACTAGGCAACTGGCATAATATATTGTACTCTTTGTAACGCACAGCTTCTCAGATTTTTCATATGGAAGCTTTATTTAGTATTAATAAATAGTATCTTCTTAATAAAAAAAATAGAAATTGAAAAACCGTGACCTATGGGAGAGGCAAAAATCTAAGAGCTCCTTATATGCTTAATCTCCTCCTAACATTTCATTTCATGTTTTGTTATATCATGAAAATTCTTGTGTTTCACTCTAGCAATATTGCCCAAAGTGTAGCAAAGAAAGCAACCCTGCATGCATCCTTTTCTTCCACAGATGAAAGCTGGATATGGGACTAGGACGAAACCTCCTAGACGTCTTGAGGTGGCATAAACCTGTGACCAGAAAAATTGAACCGATTCTCCCACATTCTCCTAGCTACTCTACAGCCAAGGAAGATATGTTATAATTAGTCTTTGTTGTACTAGTGTAAGGTGGAGAAATGCAGGAAAATTGTCCAGCTCGACATCTTCCTCTGCAACATCTCTGGAATATTAATTTTTTGTTGCAAAATGGCCCATTTGAACACCTTAACTTTGGTGGGGACGTGTGGACCTCATATATGAGCATAACAAAGGCTAACTAGGTTTGAGGAGGATACAAAAAGGACGAGAGATTGATTGCAAGGTTTTGGTTGGTTCAAGTTTCATATTGTGAAAGTCTAACATTCTCTAGTGCTAACACTAGTGGGTTTGATTTGGCTAGTTCACTTTATATAAGTGGTATGGGGAAATGAAAGTTGTCTAATATTTTAGGGCTTATACCTAGGTCAATACTTGATAGGAAGCGGTTGGTTCATTATATAAGATAGAGAGATGATTTAGGTTGGGAAAGGAATTAACCAGTATAAGATTGTCAACCACCCGTCCTCCCAAAATTTGTATCTTTCTCCATTTCCCACCTTCCATTCCACGTGATGCCATGCACCCCTTTGTGAGTGATGAGGTGAACTTTCATGGCGAACGAAATGTTAATTCTAAGTCCATATAGGCGTCAATTTTAATGTAACCTTATAGACAAAATCATTGGCAATATCTTTTACGACTCTTTCTCTACAGTGCAAAAGTGAGACTAATTTTGTGTTATTTGGTTCCCTGCATGCCCTAATCAAGCTCCAGCTTTACTTACACTATTTGCAAATGATCCTAATGATGGGGAACCCGGAAAATAACCCATGTTTTGTATTGACCTATTTTATTTAATCTGGACAATGATTAAAAGGACAAGTATAAGTTGAACTTCCCTCTTATTAGAGACCAACAATGGATTTTAGACATTCTACATCTTAATAAAAGAAAATCAACAGGGTGACACAATTACAACGCATTGTTGGCTGCTCAAGGTGAGTCAAGCCAAGATAACTCGGACAAGAGTGAGACTGAGGAGACTAAAATGTACGCTCTCCATTTGCTTAATGCCAACCGGTTCGGGCGTGATGGATTGGGAAGAGGGCAATAATAAGGGCGCCCCTACTTCAGTGAGCAAGTTGCAACTGCTTTCGCCTTTACTATACTAATAGGGTCGCCCAATCCGTAGATTGTTGGTTTAAAAAAATGGATAACTCATGTTTCATAAGGCAAAGACAAGTCATACAAAGAGGTGACGTTGAAGACAAACCCTAAATACATAACAAAAAGACACATATTTGGCAATAAACAACATTCTTTCAATTGACATGAGGACCAATTTGCCAGCATAGTTGCCTCTTGCTTTCTAATTTGATCCCCTATTATGCTGCATGTTAATGTCTTCCCTATTTTAACTTCTTTTCTTCCTCATACTCCAAATTTTCAGCAACTGTCAGTAATGGCATAGATCGTGTTTTAATATCATTTTTTTTTGGTTTGAGAAGGAAACAAGAAGAAATTTATTGATAGAAATGGAAAGTACAGTGTATTTTTGTCCATCATTGGGCCCATGCACTACGTGCAAGATCAATTATGAAAGACAAGAACTCCAATTTAAAATCCATCTTGAAATAGGCATCCGTTGTTTTGTTAGGGACACCAAAACCCAAGTGGCTGCTATGACATTGATATTTTCCCTTAAGATATGGCCCTACGTTAATATAAATAGTGATCGACCTAGTCCTTTCCTAACCTGTAATAGAGAAGGAATGTCGAAGAGAGTGAGCACTTCTTCCCCATCCCTTAGGGGTCCATAATGGCCGCCAGAGAAAGCAAACCATCTATCCTAAATCTCCTTGCCCATTCTACACTTGAATAAAAGGTGATCAATTCTCTCTCCTGCTGGGATGCACATTGGGCAGAAATGAGGGGAATTGACTATTTGGGAGTATGACATTGGGGAGTGTCAAATATCTTGATACTTCTACAGGAGGGTAGCCAACTGAATAACCTAACTCAGTGGGACCGTTGACTTGCCAAATCACATTGGCAAAAGGGAATGGAGAATTTGCAGGAAGAGCACATAAAAGATTAAGGAAGGATTTTGTAGTGAATACACTGTTGGCAGAAAGGTTCTAGGAAAAGGAGTTGCAGAGGTTGGAGATTCTAACTTTGGAAAGGCACTACAAAAAGGATGGTAAAGCTGTTATTTCTCTATTTTTTGGGATCTCTTTGAAAATGTAGGTCCGAAGATAAGAATTGCTTACCAGAATCACATTGATTAATGAAGAATGTGACTGGCT
Organism: Tinospora cordifolia; assembly: GCA_030144865.1. Classification (NCBI taxonomy): domain Eukaryota; kingdom Viridiplantae; phylum Streptophyta; class Magnoliopsida; order Ranunculales; family Menispermaceae; genus Tinospora; species Tinospora cordifolia. Next base: position 232 of record JAJIYU010007719.1, on the reverse strand, counting down.
GGTTTCTTCCCAAGGATTGGTTGAAAAAGGAGGGGAATCTACTCAACGAAGCCTTTTTCCTACTACATGGGATGCTCTACTCAAACATGTTCTTCACTTTGCTTGATCAAGGGCTAAATCGACCAGTGTTGTCAAGGCGGTAAGGCGGTTTAAGGCGTTAAGCCATCATAAGGCGAGGCGGGGCCTAGGCGGTCCTCAAAATAATTATTTAGAGGTCCCTAAAAAAATTATT
>JAJIYU010007718.1:0-18943 GCA_030144865.1 Tinospora cordifolia | reverse complement strand
GGATCTTCATCACTTTGATCTACTAACTATTGATAGATACTCTTAGAGGAGCTCAAAACTTAAAGAAAACTTAAAGAAAATCACAAAACTCACCTTTGAGTTGCTCTCCCGTCGCCTCCTCCAAATCCCAAGCAATTTCAGTACAAAATGAGGAATTCTGCGCCTGAAACGAATATATAGTCCGAACACGGACCGCGGTCACACTTTTTGGACCTCGGTCATTGGACAGTTTTCTCTTCATGGACCGCGGTCTTCACTTTATGGACCGCGGTCACCCCTTTACAGACCGTGGTCGGCACTTCACGGACCGCGGTCACCAATGTGACCTAGTTCTCGTTCATGCAATTTTTTCCACTGTTAACCGCGGTCGACCATCAATGACCGCGGTCCACAGTGTTGTATGCACATTTCTGGCCATTTTCCCACTGATGACCGCAGTCAGCCTATGAGGACCGCGGTCCACAATGTGTTGTGCACACTTCTGGGCGTTTTTCATCACGGACCGCGGTCATCATCTGTGGACCGCGGTCGGCAGCAAGGTACCTTGTTTTTACACTTTTTCGCGCACGTTTCTAGCTATCCGAATGTTCTAATAAATTTTATCTTGATTAAATATCATATAATGATAATTAAAAACAAGTTTCAACTCATTTTTATATTTATTCTGAATTTTTAAAAATTCATGTTGACGTGTATACATTATAAGACCTAGGGTGATCACAGTTACTCTTTTACCCTCATTCATAATTGTTATCTAATAATTTATGTTTTTACCCTTAGTCAAAATTGACTATCTGATAATTTACTATTTTACCCTCAAAAGGTCATAATTACTTGGATAAGCATTGTCATTTACCTCTAATGGTAAATTACTCTTTTATCCTCAATCATAATTGTTATTTGATAATTTACTCTTTTACCCTCAATCATAATTAACTATCTGATAATTTATTCTTTTACCTTCAGTCATAATTAACTATTTGATAATTTACTCTTTTACTTTTAGAAGGTCATAATTACTTGGATAAGCATTATCACTTACCTCTTATGGTAAATTACTTTTTTTACCCTCCATCATAATTGTTATATAATAATTTATTCTTTTATCCTCGGTCATAATTGACTATCTAATAATTTACTTTTTTTATCCTTAGAAGGTCATAATTACTTAGATAAGCATTATCATTAATCTCTTATAGTAAACTACTCTTTTGTCCTCAGTCATAATTGCTACCGCATAAATTCCTCTTTTACTATTAGAAGGTTTATTAAATTTTAATCTTCCTTATATATTTCATTTTATTTTACCCGTCCCTAAATCAACTGTTGTAATACCATAAAAGTTGTCACACCCCATTCTTATCTATGTTGTATTAATCTCAATCATAGGGATCATTAAAATACAACCAAAGATTAAGATAAACGACTTGATATCACCACACTTTCGTCATACACTTTATTAATAATATTAATGCACAAATTACAATTTATCTTAACATGAAATACTACAACCCATATATATGTGTGTGTGTGTGTGTGTGTGTTTGTGTGTATATAGTAGGTTGTACTATAAATTATTGAGTTTATTTACAAATATACATTATTCAATTACTTTTTCTTTAGTTTTTTATTTCTTCTATTTCTTGTCGAGTTCTTTCTTTAACCTAATCATTTATAATCCCCCGAAAATAAAAAAAATACGTGAGTATAACATCCAGTGGGTCCCCCAACGAGTTTTCTCACATATCACCTTAGTTGATAATAATTGCACAAAGAGTACACAAGTAATGCATGATAACATGAAAATGCAAATGAATTTTGTGATATAAAATAACATCGGCTGCATTTAGCTATCCGACAAGGGCCAGCTCTCAGCCACAATTCATTCACTAGTAAGTAAAAATGTGTGTGCTATTCTAAATTTATAAATTTTGAAGATAAAGATATGATACGCAAACCATAGGTCCCTCCCCACCTTATTAATTTAACTCCTATGTTTTCTAAGCTTGCAACACAAGTTGCACCTCTTAAGAAAGATGAGAAGTGGATATGAATTCAAATATGTCCTAGCTCTATTTGTAGATTAAAATTTAGTTCGAGATGTCCATAGTGTCCAGTAGAAAAACTTTATTTACTTATTCGTCCCTTTTCCATATTATCCCTCAAGATTTTTTATTTTAACATTTATTTCATTTCTTCAAAGTATCCCTAAAAATATCACAAATGACGATTGTGTTCCCTTTTTACCTTATTGCCCATGTGAATTACTAAAATGTCATTTTATCTCAGGATATGTTACACTTTTGTTGTGTTTTAACCTCACAAATCATAATACGAGGACAATAATAAAGGATGAGAAAGCTTAAATGAGGACTCAAGCAAACTAATTATTATGATATTGAAAAAACTTTCATTTGTCTGTAAAGAGGGAATCAAACTTTGTACTTTGGTCGAAATATCTACTTTAAGAAGATTTCTTTAAGAAGGGATTTGAATACAAAGGATTGAACTTAAATAATGTAAAAATTTATTCACCAAGAACAAAAATATACACAAGCATACGCAAATAAATAAAAAAGAATGAAAAATAGATTTATGCAGTATGGTGAAGATCTTACTTGCCCAACAAGAGACAAAGACTTCACTAATTTGATGAAACGAGTTGTAGTGTTCTGAGGACTGCCATCCTAATCTTGTTTTGACACTGGTATGCTAGAGCTCTTTAATAGCTCATAATAGTCAACTATCCATAGTAGATGAACAAGTAGAACTCAAATCGTAGTGCACTTTCATGAACCTAGTTAAAGCCTTAACTAATTACAAGATAGGGTCCATTAAACGAGCTCCAATTGGATAGTGTTCGAACCCTATGGGATTTGGGTTCCAATAGTGAGTCCTTCGGGGAATGTTGAGAAGAAGTTGCTCAAAAGGGTGCAATAATTGATTCCATCATGCGTGAAGACAACAATAACGGCTCTATATCAGGAAAGGTTGGCTTGGCTTCTTCAAGTGGGGACTAAAATCATTATAATGCTCAATGTTTCTTTCCTTTTTTTTTTACATCGATTATTGCTTCTTTATCTCATTAAATAGAGAGTTTTTATACGTCATCTTATATTTAAATTATAAAAGATTCTCATTCAATTTCTTATTCTAAACAAGAAACTATATGTAATTAAGAAAAAAAAACTAGTTAAATGAAGAGTTATAAAAATAACTGTGATTTTGAAATTGAGTTGCCATTAAATTTATCAATAACAAGGTCGATGAATGTTTGGAATAGCAAAATGAGATGGTGGTAAACAATTAGAAGCTTTCATAGTTCAAAATGAAGTAAAAGGAAAGAGAAGGTTAAAACCCAAATTACATAATGAAATTGGATCCAACAAAATCAATTTAGTTTAATCTAGAATATGATGAGTTTTATTTATTTGAACTATTTAATTAAAAAAAAATTTTAGTTAATCATAACTCAATACATAAAATTTGTTTAACGTAATATCTATCTATAATAGCCTAAAAAATGTTCTTATTACTACAGTAATGGATTCACTACAACGATAGTGCATAGCACGCATGAAAATTATGATTTTCACATGCCCAACTAAGGGATGAGGATGAGGAACATGAATTTTTGATGAGATATCTCAAGGAACTCTAGATATTGGCATCCTCATCTCACTAAGACTCTCAAACCTATTCACAGTCTAAACTAGGTGTCTCTTCCTCCTTCTCCTATAAATAAGTAATGAATTTCATTGTTCCCTTCATTCCAGTTAACTTTCCTCTTCTCTCTTCTCTCCCAACTTGCCCCACAAGAGAAAACAAGGAGGACAACACTCATTTGAGCCTCCTAGTCATAGATTCTTGGCAAACCTATCCATAAGAGTTTAAACCGTTCAAAAGGATCCAAGGAGTCGCTATTATCGTATAACTCATCAACGAGTTATTCCAAAGTGATTCACAAAGATATAATATTTCTACCCTATTCTAGTGTCTAACTCTCATTTTCTAACATTAAATTGAAGATATCAGGGTATTAGATTCATAGGAAAGGAAGAAAAGGAAGGAAACATCATGGATTACATGATTTCACTCTGGTTACCACGGTAAATCGAGTTCGGACCACAGTAGCATGTTTGTTTTGAGACCCATATAGAGTGATGATCATTCTAGTTACTGCGATAATACCACAGATTACCATGGTAGTGCGTTATATCATGGAATATACATTCTTGTTACCACGGTAGGGTACCGTGGTATTGTAGTGTTCTTGCACATCTTACATTATGGTTACTATGGTAACCCTATGGATTACTACAGTAATGCATTAAATTGTACCCCTCATAGTTTACGTACGCTTCTAGTTTCTGAGCTACTATTTTGCCCTATCGCGGTGCACATAATTAAAATTCTACTTTGACCCCTCTAATGAACTATCATTAATACACTATGGACTATATTGGGTAAAAGGTTGTTAAAATTGTGTTTTAAAATGTTAGAGAATGCTTTGATCCCTAAGACTAATGGCTTAAATCTTTAAAGTTTGAGACTTAAAATGTATTGGAGCAAAAAATACAAGGTTTCAGAGAGAATCAACTATTGAGGTGGAGATTATTGCCCTGCTCTTAAGTATTACTTGAGTTTTAAATATAAAGCATGAATTATCTTTTATTGGATGTTCTATCTAGAAACATGCTCCGATGTTGTAACAAAGATTGATTGATTGATTTCATGCATGATTGTGTGTTTATTATATTGATTAAATGCTAGAAGCATGTTGGGATGTGACTATAAAGTGTTGAATTTGATGTTCTATGTTGTATGATTTTGTAATCACCCTAAGTCATATAATGCGTCCACGTCAATATGAATTTTTGAAAATTCTAAATAAATATAAAAATGATTGAAAACTTGTTTTTAATGATCATTGTATATTATTTGATCAAGATAAAATAAATTAGAATATTCGGATAGTTAGAAACGTGCAGAAAAGAGCATTAAAAAATAAGACATCACACTGCCGACCGCGGTCCGTCTGATGCCGACCGCGGTCCGTGGTGAGAAAAATTTGGAAAAAGGGAAAAATACACTGTAGACCACGGTCCTTACAGGCTGACCGCGGTCATCAGTGGAAAAGTGCATAAAAACAGAAACTAGGTCACATGGGTGACCGCGGTCCGTAAAGTGCCGACCGCGGTCCATAAAGGGATGACCGAGGTCCATAAAGTGAAAACCGAAGTCCACAAAGAGAAATTTGTCTGAGGACCAAGGTCTGTCTGACGCCGACCGCGGTCCGTGTGCGAGCTATATATAGGTTTCAAGCTCCGATTTTCTCATTTTGCACTGAAACTGCTTGGGATTCAGAGGAGACGACGAGAGAGCGATTTGAAGGTGAGTTTTCTAATTTTCTTTGAGTTTTCTTTAAGATTAAATCTCATAAATGAGTAGCTACTAATGGTTAGTGAATCAAATTGATGAAGATCCGTTTATGAACTTTGTGTTGTGGGTTTAGTGGCTGGAAACCAAGCCAAATGGGATAAGCTGTTGTTTATTCCCTTGTATGTGTGTTTGGACACTAGTATGATGGATTTAGAATGGTTGTGTGGTTATAGAAATGAAGGGATTGATTTCATTGAAACAAAATCCCGTTTTTAAGGCTTGATCAATGGATTTCGGTGAATAAACAATGTGAACAACCATTCTTTAAAACACTAGATTTAAGTGTAAAACTGGATAAGGAATCACAAGTATGGTGTACACATGTGAAATCCCATTATTTAGTGAGAAATTGTGTGTTGACCGTGGTCCACACCGTACTGACCGCAGTCAATGGACATGGATGTTGTTCTTGGAGTGTTTTTGGGTACATTCTAAAACACCGATTGATAACGGACCCTTAGGGTCAGGTTAGATATGTATTAAAGGCCCAAAGTAATGTATCATTACCATCTAATGATGCAGATTGACGATATTGGACTACTGTGCGAGGGGTGACATTCTAGCGGAGTTTCGGCGTGTACAGGTGGGGTTGACTATCTCTTCATCACTCTTTAGTATTATGCGGATGTAGGATACAGAATATGGTCCATGTTTAAATTCCTGTACTTAGTATCATGCTAGGAATATATGCCTTGGGTGGATTGATTAACATGATATCCTAATGTCTGGTTACTCGCTTTCTAGTACTAGGATATTATGATCAGCTTGGTGATTATTTGTTTTTTTTACTTAGGTTAGCATTTGAATAAGCATGTTTGTACGCTGTGTGGAATGAAAACTATGATTGTGAAACTAAAGAATATTAAAGGTTTATTAAGAACTCTACGTACCGGGGCGATGGACGGGCACTGGTGGCACATCGCGTTGAGGTTCTCTGGATGTCCCAGGACGTCATCGTGGGTATCCCCAACTAGGCCAAACTGTGAGCAGCCGTATGAGACCCTCGAATTTGGAAAGTCATGAGGATTTTTCCCTTGGTTTCAGTATCTTCTTGGGCCGTGGTCTCAGAGGTAGACTTCTGTGTTATAAAGATGTCGTGCCTGATTGTGTTCAGGACCACAATTGGGATACTGAGGGTGGTTCACTCTTTCGGTTAATTCCTAATATCATATGGTAAATTCCTAATATTAGAGTGCAACGCATAAACTGACTAAGTGTTTGAAACACCCCTAATGATTTGAAACTGTTTGCATGTTTCGTATGCTCGTTTGTATAATGTTATTGATGTGTAAGGGAGATCCACTGGGTTTTCGAGCTCACCCCATTTTTATTTTACAGGTACTCATGAGCCCAACGCTCAGTGAGGATGCAGACCGGAGACTGGAGCATGTATAGTGAGAGAGAGAGATATTTTTGTTAAACTATCTCTCTGTTTTGTATAGTTTTTACGATGTATGTTTGAACTTGGGCCGGAGGGTCATGTATCATATTATTGTATATGTATTCACAGGACTGTCTTACCATTTTGAACACTATTTTTGTTTTGATTGATAAACTGATGATTTTTAGTTATGGTACGCTATACAGTGTTCAATGATTTAGAAAGATTTTATCCGAAAGAAATGCTTCCGCTACTATTATCTTGATTTCCAGTATAAATATGATTTTAAACATCCGGTGGATTTGATTTGAAACTAACTGCTTAGTGAAGCATGAATAAAATGGTTATTTGAAATTAAAGAAATGATTTAAACCTCGTGTATAGAGGTAGAAAGATAGATGATGATAACTGTTGCACGCTCGAGGCCTCGACGGACCACGCGCCGAACTTGGAGTCGCGCGACGCCCGATGATAGGGCCTCAGATTGACAGACACGACGTCCGGTCCGGGGGTTAGGGTGTAACAGAGTTTTTGGTATCAGAGCTCAGTGTTCGACAACACTGGGCATGACTGGATTTTTCCTAGCCAAGAAATGCCATATGGAACTGTTTTCATAATAATGTTATTGAAACGAAATGAAAATTTCACCGGATTTGATTTTCACTGGAAATAATTTCGATCTGAATTGTTTTTGAAAAGAGAGTTAATAAAGGAAATTCACTAGTAACTATGTGGCTAGAAGTCTAAAAAAGATTTAGGTGATGTCGAGTGCTCAAGTGACCATTCGTAGAAGGATTTGAGTACGGGTAGTAGCCTTGTAGATGGAGTTCTACTCCCTGGGAGAGATTGCGCTTCCATTGGATTGTAGCTGTGTAGGTGGAGGCTTTACTCCCTATGAGTGATGCGCTTCCTTTGGATAGTAGCGCTGTAGGCCAAGTTTTACTCTTTGTGAGTGTTGCGCTACTTTGGAAAGGATCCGGGGAACTTGAGACCGAGGGCATCACATAGAAGTGAGAATGAGTCAGATTTGGTGACTTAACCATGGAGTCAACAATCCCAAATCCTGTAACCCTAGGTTTAGGGAAGACCGGGTGATGTTTTGAAGATAGTGGATCTCAATAAAAGCTTTTAGGACATAAGCTAGAGACTTATGACGTGAAAATGCACACTTGCTTTGGTCATGACTCGATTCAGGAGGATCTTGTATCCTTTGGGGGTGTGGAGGAATCCTGGACTCGAAGAATGACAGACCATGTATGGTGAGTGATCGATTCTTGGGCAGAACATGTACGCACTATACTCTACTGGTATGGGACGGTCGCGTATGGTGGGTCTTGCATCTGCTTTAAGGAACGAGACACTTGCGAAATTGTAATGGGCGATGAACGGACTCTTTGGAAGAACTTGCACGCACTGTATTCTACTGGTATGGGACGGTCGCGTACGGTGGGTCTTGCGTCATCCTTAGAGACCAGGATTTGGCATAAATATATAATAGCCATAATGGAACAGGGATTCCATTATGCCAGAGTGCATTTTTTGGTGGATTGTTGGGTGTTTGCTTTGGATATATGTGATATCACTATTTTGAGTATTGACACACAAATTCCTGTACCCAGAACTGAATAAAATGCTATCGACTTAGAAACATAAAATCCTAGGCCATTGAAACATATCGAAAACCTAGAGACATTAACTTAGAGTCATTGTAACGCGATGAACACGAAGGGTATAGGCGAGTTGAAATGAATGGCTATTATCACAAGTCATGGTATCCAGCGTAAAGTTGAAAGGCAGTTATATTTATTTAAATTATTGAATTTTCTTCTATATTATGATTACACTGTTGGATACTGAAAGTGTGTTTTTGACTTGAAGATAATGCTGAGAGTTAGAGGACGAGGCAGACTCCATAGGGGCAGGTCCAGGGGTGAGGCTATTGAGGAGCCAATATAGACAGAGGAGGGTGTTACCGAGGCGGTGGCGCCAACTGCCATTACAGTATCCCCAGAGGCTCTCGCAGATATGATACAGAGAGCAGTAGATAGGGCAGTGGATAGGGCTATGACGAGCCGGTACCCGACAGAGTTTTCTCAGCCTCCCATACGGCCTCCAGTACCTGCACAGACGTCTACACCAGCGTCTGTACCTGATGAGGCAGGTATTCCAGTGACAGTACCCCTTGAGAGTCCAGCACAGACGACTAGCAAGTCCGCTGGTTACGATAAAGGGCAGAAGGACCTAGCTATAGAGTTTCAGAAGCTGTGTCCTAGCCAGTTTGAGGGACAAGCAGATCCTATTGCAGCAGATAGATGGTTCGTAGAGATGGATAAGCATCTGACGCTACTAGGAGTGACTGGACCGAGGAGAGTAGCTTTGGCAGTACATTAGATGGTGGGAGCAGCCTACCACTGGTGGAAGATGATAGTGGTAGATCCGACCATTGATGAGACAATGATGACCTGTGATGAGTTCCAGACACTATTTTATGATATTTTCTTCTTGTCAGCACGGAGGTCTCAGATGCGATCAGATTTTATCAGGCTGACGCAGAGGACATTGACTATGATAGAGTATGAGCACAAGTTCACAGAGCTGTCGAGATTCTTCCCAGAGATGGTAGTAGATGAGCTACTAAAGACGGAGAAGTTTATAGAGGGTTTGAGGATGGAGATTAGGAGAATGATCACGCCTCTGAGACTGACTACCTTCAGAGAGGCGGTTGTGAGGGCCCAGCATGTAGATAGAGATATAGAGTTTGGGCAGTCACTCAAGAGTAGACAGAAGAGACTGTATTCAGGTCAGACATCTGGAGCCCCACAGCAGAGGAGAGACCGACGACGACCATCTAGAGCACCTACTGCCAGTAGTCAGGCCAGACTTCAGGGCAGCAGCAGAAGACCGGATCAGGTCAAATTAACACCGAGTAGAGGGAGTAGGCGAGGAAGTTAGGACTGTGTTTCTCGTGTGGCCAACAGGGACATATGGCAAGAGATTGCCCTACCAGAGCTCCAGCACCAGTACAACAATAGTCAGGGCAGGGACAAAGTAGTCGACCATAGCAGAGGCAGACACGGTCCCAGACGAGACAGAGAGAGTAGGCCAGACTGTATGCAACAGAAGCCCAGATAGCCCCGACTCCTGCGGTTAATGGTACGTTTTTGTTGTTTGGTGTTGTTGTGCATGTCTTGTTTGATTCTGGTGCCACACGGTCCTTTATTTCAGAGGATTTGGTGAGTAAATTGAGACTTGTCACGAGCCCATTGGCAGTACCATTGGATGTTGCCATGCCGATAAGCGAGACAGTGCGCTCAGGGAACTATTGTGGAGTTGAGTTCAGATTTGGAGACCAGCTGATTCCGCTGAACTCGGCTTACTTCATTTCAGTGGCTACGAAGTGATATTGGGAATGGATTGGTTAACCCAATATCAGGCACAGATTGATTGTCAAAGGAGGAGAGTCACTATACAGTTGCCATCAGGAGAGACACTAAGGATGATGGGGATATTCAGAGACTGCCTAGGAGTCCTACACTTGCCTTGTTGTATGCCATTCAGCAGAAGGGTGACTTTAGGCAGCTAACGGATGAGGATGCAGAGGGGACCACAGATATTTACAGTATTCATGTGATATAGGATTACATAGATATATTCCCAAAGGATCTACCTGGACTTCCACCCCACAGACAGGTAGAATTCAAGATTGAATTGCATCCCGACACTAATCCCATCGCTATTCCACCATATAGGATGGCACCTGTGGAGTTGATAGAGTTGAAAACTCAGTTGGACGAGCTCATGGCGAAGGGATTCATCAGACAGAGTGAGTCGCCATGGGGAGCTCCAATCCTATTTGTGAGGAAGAAAGACGGTTCCATGAGGCTATGCATAGACTACCGGAACTTGAACAGTGTTACTATTAAGAACAGATACCCTTTACCACGGATTGATGACCTCTTTGATCAGCTTAGTGGAGCACAGTACTTCTCCAAGATAGATCTGAGGTCAGGGTATCATCAGTTGAGGATCCAAGAGTCTGATATACATAAGACAGCCTTCAAGACACGGTATGGCTATTATGAGTTCACGGTCATGCCATTTGGTTTGACTAATGCTCCAGCCACGTTTATGGACCTGATGAACATGATTTTCAGTCGTTTTCTTGACCAGTTTGTAGTAGTATTTGTTGATGACATTCTATTATATTCTCGATCAGAGACTGAACACATATAGCACTTGCAGATTGTTATGGAAACACTAAGGCAGAATAAATTATATGCCATGTTTAGCAAGTGTGATTTTTGGATGAAGCAGGTCAAGTTTCTTGGCCACGTGGTCTCAGCACAGGGAATAGCAATAGACCCGGAGAAGGTGCGAGCAGTATCCGACTGGCAACAACCCACTACAGTGATAGAGATCAGGAGTTTTCTTGGGTTGGCTGGGTACTACCGCAGGTTTATTAAAGATTTCTCGAAATTTGTGGGTCCAATGACTAAGCTAACTAGAAAGGACGAGAAATTCATTTGGAGCGAGCAGTCCTTTCAAGAGCTTAAGCAGAGGTTGACTACAGCACTGGTGCTCATCACACCTACCCCTGGTGTGCGGTATACTTTGTGCACTGACGCATCCCTTAGCGGATTGGGTGCAGTGCTAATGCAGCAAGGATAGCCAGTGGCTTATGCTTCACGGCAGCTGAAGCCACATGAGCTGAATTATCCTACGCATGATCTGGAGCTCGCAATGATTGTGTTTGCGCTAAAGATATGGAGGCACCATCTATATGGTGAGAGTTTTGATCTCTACTCAAACCATAAGAGCCTCAGGTACATATACACTCAGAAGGAACTGAACCTTTGGCAAAGAAGGTGGATTGAGTTCCTTAGTGACTATGATTTTCAGCTGCAATATCATCCTGACAGGTTGAATGTAGTTGCCGATGCTCTTAGTAGGAAGTTGAGCACAAAGGATGAAGTGGGTCAGATGTATCAACTGATTAGTGACTATAATCTGGGTGTAGCTACAGATGGTATACAAGCATATCTGTATGCAGTGACTTGCCAGCCAGACATTTTACACTAGATCAGAGATGAGTAAAAATCTGACGTATGGATTACAGAGCTGATAGAGGGCGTCAAGGAGGGCAAGCACACAGATTTTCGCCTGGACACAGAGGGTGCGTTGAGATTAGGGAATCGACTATGTGTTTCCAGTTTTGGACAGGCCAAAGGAACCCTAATGGATGAGGCACACTTGAGTAAGTACATTATGCATCCAGAGGGCGACAAGATGTACCAGAACTTGAAGAAAACTTTCTGGTGGAGAGGCATGAAGAGGGACATTGCCAGATATGTCTCACAGTGTCTGACTTGCCAACAGGTCAAGGCTGAGCATAGGAAACCATCGGGTTTATTATAACCACTTCCGATTCCTGAATGGAAGTGGGACAGTATAGCGATGGATTTTGTAAGCAGCTTGCCAAGAAGTCATAAGGGGGAAGATACCGTTTGGGTCATAGTAGACCGACTAACTAAGGTGGCACATTTTCTACCTATTCGGTCTACTGATGCAGTGAATAAGCTGGGAGAGCTTTATGTGCGAGAGATTGTGCGATTGCATGGTGTTCCCAGTACCATAGTGTCAGACAGAGACTCCAGATTCACGTCTCAGTTCTGGCAGAGTCTACAGAAGGAATTGGGGAGCAGATTGACCATGAGCACAACTTTTCATCCACAGACAGATGGGCAGTTAGAGAGGGTCATATAGATATTGGAGGATATGCTGAGAGCATGTGCCCTAGACTTAAGAGGAAATTGGAGTAAGCATGTACATCTTGCCGAGTTTGCATATAATAACAGTTATCAGGCAAGCATCAAGATGGCTCCATATGAGGCACTGTACGGCAAACCCTGTAGATCACCATCCTGTTGGGCAGAATTTGAAGACCAGGTACTCACTGGACCCGAGTTGATTGAGGAAATGAACCAACAGGTGAAGCAAATCTAGAAGAGACTAGCTACAGCACAGAGTAGGCAGAAGAGCTATGCTGACAGGAGGAGAAGACCTCTAGAGTTCCAGACCGGTGATCACGTATTTTTGAAGATCAGCCCATAGAAGGGAATCAGACGGTTTGGAGTGAAGGGGAAGCTAGCACCACGGTACATTGGTCTATTTGAGATCATTAGACGGGTTGGTGCATGTGCTTATGAGCTGGATTTGCTGAATAGATTGTCCTCAGTACATAATGTGTTCCATGTTTCGATGCTCCGGAAGTACGAACCAGACCCATCTCATGTTTTGCATTTAGACGAGATCGTACTTCGAGATGATGCTACTTACGAAGAACCAGCAGTGCAGATCCTTGATCGTAAGGTGCAGAGTCTCAGGACTAAGGACATTCCTTTAGTCAAAGTCCTGTGGAAGAATCATAACCTGGAGGAAGCGACTTGGGAGCTTGAGAGTGAGATGCAGAAGAAATACCCAGATCTCTTCGCTAAGACAGATTGATTGCACACATTGCTCAGGTACTTCTTATTTAAATTTCGAGGACGAAATTTCTTTTAAGGGGGGTAGATTGTAATCACCCTAAGTCATATAATGCGTCCACGTCAATATGAATTTTTAAAAATTCTAAATAAATATAAAAATGATTGGAAACTTGTTTTTAATGATCATTGTATGTTATTTGATCAAGATAAAATAAATTAGAACATTCGGATAGTTAGAAACATGCGGAAAAGAGCGTTAAAAAACAAGACATCACACTGCCGACCGCGATCCATCTGATGTCGACTGTGGTCCGTGGTGAGAAAAATCTGAAAAAATCGCGGTCCTTACAGGCTGACCGCGATCATCAGTGGAAAAGTGCAGAAAAATAGAAACTAGGTCACATGGGTGACCGCAGTCCGTAAAGTGCCGATTGTGGTCCATAAAGGGATGACCGAGGTCCATAAAGTGAAGACCAAGGTCCATGAAGAGAAATCTGTCTGAGGATTGAGGTCCGTCTGACGCCGACCGCGGTTCGTGTGCGAGCTATATATAGGTTTCAAGCTCCGATTTTCCCATTTTGCACTGAAATTACTTGGGATTCGGAGGAGACGACGAGAGAGCGATTTGAAGGTGAGGTTTTTTATTTTCTTTGGGTTTTCTTTAAGATTAAATCTCATAAATGAGTAGCTACTAATGGTTAGTGAATCAAAGTGATGAATATCCGTTTATGAACTTTGTGTTGTGGGTTTAGTGGCTGGAAACCAAGCCAAATGGGATAAGCTGTTGTTTATTCCCTTGTATGTGTGTTTGGACACTAGTATGATGGATTTAGAATGGTTGTGTGGTTATAAAAATGAAGGGATTGATTTCATTGAAACAAAATCCCGTTTTTAAGGCTTGATCAATGGATTTCGGTGAATAAACAATGTGAACAACCATTCTTTAAAACACTAGATTTAAGTGTAAAACTGGATAAGGAATCACAAGTATGGTGTACACATGTGAAATCCCATTTTGTGAAGCATCTGTGTATAGAACATATGTGATGCCATGAGTTGGAGTGACTAGAATAGGGGTCGTAATCAATCTCTTCTTCAATTCCTGGAATGATTGTTCACACTTCTCATCCAATCGAACAAAAACTTCTTTTCTAGTAAGCCTTGTCATAGGTTCTGCTAATTTGAAAAAGTTTTGAATGAATATTCTGTAGTATCCAGCTAGGCCCAAGAAGCTTCGAATCTCAGTGAATGTCTTAGGTTGTTTCCAATCCATGAAAACTTCCACCTTTTAAGGATCCACAGAGATGTCTTCCGCTGATACTACGTAACCAAGAAATTTGACTGTCTTCATCCAGAATTCACACTTATTGTATTTGGCATACAGTTGGTGTCTTCTGAGTGTTTCTAACATGATCTTCAGGTGTTTTAAGTGTTCCTCTTTGGACTTGGAGTATATTAGGATGTCATCAACAAATACCACAACAAACTGGTCAAGGTATTGCCCAAATACTTGGTTCATTAAGTCCATGAATGCTGTTGGGGCATTGGTGAGCCCAAAAGTCAATATTGTAAACTCGAAGTGTCCATATCAAGTTCTGAAGGCAATCTTGTGAATGTCAGTTTCATAGATCCTCAACTGATGATAGTCTAACGTAAGGTCAATTTTGAGAAGTGAGTGGCTCCTCTCAATTGATCAAATAGGCCGTTTATCCTTGGTAAAGGATATTTGTTCTTTACCATCACTTGATTCAGTTTTCGATAGTCGACACAAAGTCTCATAGATCTGTCCTTCTTTTTCACGAACAATACTGTTGCCCCCCAAGGTGATTCATTTGGTCTGATCAATCCTTTTTCTCGAAGCTCTTCTAGTTGGGTCTTCAACTCGATTAGTTCTACTAGTGTCATCCAGTATGGAGGTATAGCTATGGGTTTAGTTCTAGGTTGGAGTTCGATCTTGAACTCGATGCTTCTAGTTGGTGGTAGTCCGGGCAAGTCATCAGGAAACACATCTTCGTAGCCTCAGACTACTTCTAGGTTCTTGATCTCTTTTGGTCCTTCAGAGTCTTCTTCTAAGAAGTTTTCGAGGTCATCATTTTGCTTTAAGCAGTTCAACATGGCTATTATTGGGCTCCTAAGCAACCTATGAATATCACCATTTATCTTGAAGTTTTTTCCTGAGGGCAACATTATCATTACTTTTTTCTTGGGACAGTTGATTTGTGCTTGGTACTGATCCAACTAGTCCATACCCAATATCACGTCATACCCGTGGAATGGCAGTACACGGAGGTCAGCTGAAATCAGTTGATCCTCAAACCTAAGGTCACAGGTACACATTTTCTTTGATGTAATAGTAGTTCCTATAGGTGTTGATACATTTAGTGTTATAGCCAAAGTCTTTGTTACTAGTTGTAATCTATTAACTAATTTTTCTGAAACAAACGACTTTATAGCACCCGAATCAAACAACAGTTTCACAACAGTGTTAAATAACAAGAATGTACCTTTAACAACAAGGATTTGGTCTTTAGGGGCATCAGTGATAGCAAATACTCTGGCTTGGTTTTGTCTACGGCCTTGATTCAGGTTTTGCACTCGACCTTGGCTCTATTTTTGCCCTTGGGCATTGTTTTGTCAAGGCAGTGGTTGTTGAGTACGCACATTTTGTTCTCTCGCCTGACGATTCGGAAGTTGTTGTTACTGTTGCGTTTGGTTTTTGTTGTAACTAAACCTCTCTATCTACCCTCGTTGGTTGCAGTGGAAACACCGCCCTTGACGTCTGGCTAGTTTTAATTGTTCTTTTGTGGCCAGTTTGGGTTGCTTTTACCCTTTAAGCATTTTATTTCCATCGTTCTGATTAGTATTCCTTCTCTTATGATCTCCTTGGTGATCTCTATCATCTCCTGGTCTCTTGTTTCTGTTCCTTAACTTTGCTCAAAATTCAGTTCTTGCTCTAAGGTTAATGCCCTATTTACTACTTCTCTATACGTCTTCGGGCAAACTATCTTTATCAATTTTCGGATCTCAATCTTGAGACCCTGGGTGAAACGGTTGACCTTCCTCTTTTCATCACCGATTAATTCAGGTGAAAACTTTGCCAACTCAATAAATTTGGCCTCATATTCGGCCACTGTCATCTCTCTTTGTTTTAACTGAATGAAGTCTTCTTGCATCTTCGTTAGTTTCGCTTCCGGGTAGAATATCTAGTAAAATATTTTCCTAAACTCTTCCCAGGTCATTCGACTAACATCAATGGTCAGGTCAGCTTTTACCCTCCTCCACCAGCCTCTAGCTGCTCCCTTAAATTGGTGGGTAGCAACGCTACCCTACTAGGCCCCGTCACTCTTAGCACGTCCAAGGGTTCTTCTAATTCTTGGTACCAATGATCAACTATTAAACTATCAGTGGTACCATGGAATTGTGATGGTCCCTGTTTCTTCAGTTCTAGTAGCAACTTTCTATGCTTGTTGTCTTCCAGGTCTTCCAATTCCTCCTGACGATCCAGAATCTTAGGTGCTGGCACTTGCTGTTGCATCGGAATCTGTTCTTGCACCTGTGGTTGTGGTGCCGCCTATGGTATCATTCAAGCTAGCGTCCGCTCTATTTGTTCCATCACTCTTCTGGGGACTCCATTCATCATGTGTTCTATTCTAGCCACAGCCATGCCATTCTACACTTCCTGAGAGTCATTGTCGTTGGATGTTTCACCTCTTGTTACATATCTCCTAGGTCCAGCCATTATCTACAAATTAACGCTAATTTAGTATTTGTTCTTGCCATTTTGTTTAATTCGTTCTATCATAACTCTAGATTCATGTCTCTAGGTTCTCGATCTGTTTAGTGGCCTAATAATTTATTCTTCTAAGTCAATTTTGTTTTTGGGTATAGGATTTGGTTTCATACAAGCAGTAAGATCATCATACATTCAATCATTCAAGAAATTCATGTTAGCATAGTAAAATTCTAGGCTTCAACCTATGCCTCCAGGTTTATGTGTCTCATACCACCCTTGCCCTTTGACATGGACTTCTACCCAAAGATTTCACTATACCCAATCAATTTTACAAATGTATCGATTTCTAAGGCTTCCCAAGCCCCACTATACTTAACTGTCCCATACCAGCCAAGCATAGGAAACAAGTTTGTCCAAAGCCACCGATCATTCATCAAACATGGTCCGTCATTCTCCTAGCTCAGGATTCTTCCATACCCTCGAATTCATATGCGTCCCATACCACATAGAAACCAAGAATATGAGATCCTCCCGATCTCGTGTCCTGACCAAACAAGTGTTCGTGTTTCACACATTTTCAGTCTCTAACTTATATCCTAAAAGTTTGTTCATGATTTACTGTACCACCCTTGGCGAACCCCAAATCGCTACTTTAAGGTCTCTTTCCTAAACCTAGGTTTTCAATTCTTGGTTGAAAGGTCCCTATATCGAACCTACAATCTTCCATGATACCACCCTTGGCAACTTCTTTAAACAATAGTAAATTCATTTGCCCTTAGTTTCCCTCTCCCGGTTTTCTTGTAGGAAAATAATTGTGTTCTTCAACTTTGACTACTTCTATGAGCTGGTGGGACAACCTCTAGATCAGACGGTGATACCGAAGTCTGCTTAGCAACCGTGCTTTTTAGAATGGGATAACCCATCTCCCTTTCAATGTTTAGCTTTATTCGGGACAAGACTTACCCACTATGAGCTCAACTCGTAGTCTTTGTATCCAAACAAAACCGTTGAAAACATATATCTTTTTTTGAAAAACAATTTTTCAAAATCATTTCAAGTTTCAAGAAAGGAGATAGGGCTTCTAAATTAAATAAATAAATAGTCTTACCTGACTAATCAATTTCTTATAATTTTTGCCCAAGGTATTTAATGCCTAGGCTCTATAGTCGTACAAGACACAACTACAAAACATACTCTCTTAGTCATAAGCAATATAACAATTGAATAGCATAAATACAAAGGACAAGAATAAAATCAAACTAATAAAATAAACAAACATTATTTAAATTAAAATAATAAATTAAAAGAAAGAAAAGAAATTCACCTCGAGATTGCTTCCTAAATTATGTAGCACTTCGTTGCTACTAACTCGCAAGCTATTTAGAATAACATAAGAAAAAGAAGAAAAGACTGAGGTGCCAAGAAAGAGGCTGAGAGAGAGAGAGAGCAAAAGGAATTTCAACTCTTATTTTCGGATGAGTGAAATAGGTAAGGTAGGGGGGTTTATATAGAGTCTCTGAGGGTTAGATTCATCATTTTTTGCCTTCCAAATCAAAAAAATTTCCATTTATGTTTGGTTGGGCGGCTAGAGTTTGAAAATTTAAATTTAGGGTTTTTTTTCATGTTTTTTTGGATTTTTTTCAGTTTTTTTCGGGTTTTTTTTCTATTTTTCTGTTAATTTTTTTTAAAAATGGGCGCGCATGGGCTGCACACTAATTTGCGAGTGGCCCAGCGCGCCTGCATGTGTGTGGGCGCATGGGCCCAAGGCCCATGCGCCAAATTCATTCAATTTTTTCTTAATTTAAACTATAGTGTATATATATATATATATATATATATATATATATATATATATACTCTATATTTAATATCATATACCACAAAACTCATACATACACCTCT
>JAJIYU010007717.1:0-18824 GCA_030144865.1 Tinospora cordifolia | reverse complement strand
GACGGTCATCGCAGAGGATATAATTATTTTTGAAATCTTGATGAAAAGGTTGTTAGTATTTGCTGCGCATTTTATTTTTATATTTGACTAAATTGGGCATGTGCCCCTTTTCTTTCCCTTTGTTTTAAACATTTTACATATGTTTAGATGTTTGAGATTTCCTTGGAGACTTTTAAATTGTTTAAATTTGAACTCAATGTCTTTATTTCATTTAAAATAGCACCTATCCATTTTGTTTATTTAGAAGTTTTACATTTTTTAAAAAAAAATTGGTGCCTATTTAAATTAATTTCATTTTCTGAAAGAGATAGATAGAAAGAGAAACATAATTTGAGAATAGATCTGATAAAGGATTCTAGTAGCGCTCCGGCTCTCGACGGATAACGCGACGGCGACTTCCCAGTCGAGCAGGCGCGCCCTCTGAGCGAGCACAGCCCGAGGGAACCCGCGGGAGGGCCGGGGTGTTACACTCTCACACCTAGGCCCACGTGGCTCTAAGGGCAGAATTACTATGCTGCTCTTGTTTCTTTCCTTTCTTGTATGGTGGGCCACCATGGAGGCAGACCTATGTTATGTTAACCTTTTTTTTTCTTTGCTAAGTCTCAAATACCTAAGACTTCCTATGCACTTTAGTCTAAGTACAATATATTTTATGAAAATAACAACGCCACAAAATAAATAAAGTTTATCATTTATTGATTGAATCGAAATTCAAAAGTATTTATCTAACCTTTATTACAGCGGAATTCTATGCAATTAATTTGGGCCAGCATGCCCTATAATGAAATTAAATAAATAATCTAAGTTTTTTCTCGAGTAGCCTTTTTAATTTAATTCCCTGAAATGTTGAAAAGGAAGGGATAAGCTAAAAAGCCCAGTAAATCATCCCTAATGTTTAAATTATTATTTCGATAGAATAAAACATGCATAGCATCCACTTTTCAGAAATTAAATGATTCAAACAAAGGATTTTTTAGTTGACATCATAGACTGAAAGGATATCCCCCAGTATTCCAAGTTTAGGGAAAGAGCTCCAATACTAAATTCAAACCCATTATAGTTGAGGTAGGATCAACTTCGAATCCTTTATTACCTCACAACTCCTGATTAGAATACTCACGAAGAAAATTCGCCCCCGTGCCAACACGTGGTTATTATCTGTATTAATCTTTAATTAAATGTAAAACATAACATTTAAATATTTCAATAGGATTTAAATATACAAGAATAGTAACATTACATCATAGATCATGCATCGTTATAAACCTAAACATGCATATTCTATATGGCATGTATATAAGATCCAAGTGAAACACCTAAGCAAGTTTTATTTGAATCAAAATAATAAAGTAAAAAAGTGGTAATCATTTTCACCTTAAAATCGCTTCCGTCTGAACTTTCTAAGCTCCTCTCAGACCTTTTTTGTTGCTTGTACTTAGATTTGTGCAGCAATTCGTTGCTACTACTCCACTTACTGTTTAAAACAACTTAAGAAAGAAAACTATATCCCAAGAAGAAGGCAGAGAGAGCAAGAGGGATTTTCTCAGCTCTTAGTAAGATGAAGAAGAATGAGAGAAGGAGATGATTTATATAGAGTCTTTCAAGGTCAAGGTTCGTAATTTTTGGGTGTTTTCAAATAAGAAAACTTCCATGTTTTTTGTATCTTGGTGACTCCCCAAAGAACAATGCATTTTAAGATTTTTTTTTCTAGGATTTCTAAGGCTTTTTGGTAATTTTTCCCTTTTCTTCATTTTCTTCAATTTTCTTTTATTTTCTTTTTTAATTTATTTTTTCTATCGCGCTCTCCTCACATGAATTCATGTGAATTCACATATTTTTTCTCTCATTCTTAGCGCGCGTGACAAATTCAAAGAATTATATTATATATATATATATACACCTTCTTATATACAACAATAATTTTTAAAATAAGTTGACATATATATTTCCACACATGTACATATTTATTCATTTATACATTTACACATTATTAAATACATAGGCATATATTTAACACATACACATAATTCTATTTTTATATATATATACATATTTGTATTTCTTTCTATTCTTCATTTTCCTATACCTTACAGTTGCACCAAAATTTCTTAATAAATTTTATTTTATATCTTGGAATATACATAATCTACAGTCCAAAAATGTTATAAAAGTTGAATTGTTTTCTTTTAATTTCATTCATCAAATTTTGTACAAAATTGTCGAGTATTACAAATGATCTAAAAACACAAACATTAAGCCCATGATTGACTCAAACTAGATCAATGTCATCACGTATTTTTATCTATATGGCACCAATGCCAATGATCTCTAAGGCATGATTATTTTCCATATAAACAAATCCTCCTAAGATAGGTTTATAAGTGTGAAACCATTCTCTCCGAGAGTCATGTGCAAAGTTGTTGCTAAGCCTAGCACTTAAAGATCAGCTAGATGCTTTCTACCTATAGAAATCGTGATTGACTCACTTTACAAGATTTCGCCATCATCTGAGGTACTTGTTATACATCCATGACAATTTGATGATTGAGGGGTTTTTTTCTTATATAATTTCTACTCTTCTTATTTAGCCGACACTCCCTTTTGCCATGACCCCTTTTGCCATAGTTATAGCACTTGACGTTCTTACTTGCTTTTGACTTGATCTGTTCTGATTTTGATTCTCACTAGAAGAACATTCTATGCTATACCTCTCATCATAGACAAAACATTGCCTTGCTTTGATGCTACTAATCTATTTTCCTTATTTTAGTTGAAGAATTGCAATAGCTACTAAGTGGAAAACCAAAGTAGTAACATTGTTGTTGAGGTTTATGATGAGTTGATCATACGAGTCAGACAAACTTTGAAGTAAGATCTCTGCACCTTTAATCTCCACTATTTTGTTATCTAGCTTCCTGAGTTGAGAAAGTAGAATACTTAGGGTGTTGATATGGTCAGTAACTGATGTAGATTCTACCGTTTGAAGAGTGTATAATCTTTTTATTAGGAAGATATTGTAGTGTAATAACTTGGTTTCATATAAATTGATGAGCATATCCCAAATTTCTTTAGTTGTCTTTTTTCTTCTATACTTGATAAGATATTACCTACCAATGTTAAATGTAAATTTGTCATCGCTTCGAAATCTATCATCTTCCACTACTTATAATTTGTGATCTGCTGGTCTGCCTTCATTTGCTTGTAAGCAATCCTCTTTATGTTGAAATGTCTTAATCTTGAGTTTCCATAATGAAAAGTTAGTCCCATGAAACTTCTCGATCTTGATCTTTATTGTCATATTGAGTATTGCGTAGACTCCCACTAGTTTGTGTGAATGAAACCTAAATTAGCAAAAATCTCAAGAAAGCTTTTCTAATGTGAAAGATAAGACAAAGCTGCAACCATAGAGTATATTTGGACTTCCAAGAAATTGACTCTGATACCACTTGTAGGGAATGAAAGATGTGTGCAATATTATATAACTAAAGAACAAAATGAGAACACTACAAAATATGGGAGCCACAAAGATTTAACGTAATAAAACTCTTAATGTAAGAAAAATATCCACGGACAAGATGCAAAAGAATTACTGTAAGAAACAAATTACAATCTTATTTTATATTTAATGAGAGAACAAAGAGACTCTTCTCTCTTAAATATGAAGAAAACTAAGAAAAAGATGAAGATGAGAATAATGAGACAAGATGATTAATGGAGAAGAAAAAGATGGTATTTATAGGTACTATTAACCAACTTGCTCGTATGTTTTGTCACACCACTCTATACCTTGACGATCACTTTTCAATAAACCACGAATTGTTACTATTCTCTTCAACCATCTTTTCATAACTCTTACAAGCAACCATCATATTTTGTGGTCAAGTCATTATTTGTTCAAATCTAATCATCACAATATTTTATCAATTTTTTTTTCATAATTAAGTGGCTTATGGTATATTGTCTTTGCTTGAAACAAAATTTGCTATAGTGATTACCTAATTTCATATTTGAAGTCGGCATGTGTTATGTGTACCCATTGTTCTCAACAATTTCATATTTGTTAGTTTTTCATTAGTGGGTACCTAATTTGAATTGTTTGCGGATTTTACATACAATTTTTTCTGTCACTCTTCTCCTCACCATAAAGTTTTGTTAGTCTGTCGTCTCATAGCATCATATGTATCCTTTTAGTTATATATGCTGGATATTCCATTATATTAATGTTTATGATATTAGTTCTTTACATGTACTACATAGTAATGTAAGAGTAGTATTTATGTATGTATTGGTTTTGTGTTTTTTTTAATTCTTAAAAGCGCTTGGCTCCTTAAGCTTGAATTGTCAACATTTCCTGTTTGTGACTATTGCAATTCTCCAATTGCTTGACATTTTAACTCAGTAATGGATGTAGTAATGTCCCTCGTTATTTAATTTTATATTTATATTTTATTCTTCCTTCAGTTGCCAATGAGTTATCCTTGATTATTCTGAGTTCATATGTTGTTATATAATGTGTTGCATATTCTAAGGGTGTTTTGGCCTTATTTATCCACAATTTAAGATAAAAAAACTATTAATGGTTTGGAAATGATTTTTTACTTTCTAGGACATGCCATTTCTCTACATATTCTTCTACTACGACAAATAGTGCAATTGTTTTCATTAATCACATTTAACCAATAAGAAGACATATACGATACTGTGACTGCATCTGACCTTTTGCACATGTGTACATGTGGGCATATAAAAAGTGGATCTTGATGACTGTAGAAGAATCTTGGAGCCTTTTTGATTCAAAGTTCACTAAACTTTGGGAAGAGAATAAGAATAGCCTTGGTGAGGCATATTTGGACACTTTTCTAAACATGTGCCACCCACCACCACTTGTCAAAATAAGTGTTATGTATCACCCATAAACCATACCAAAGATGCCTGTAAATAGAGGTGTTCAACTAATAATTGAACAATTTTTTACGCAACTTGATGTGGGTAGTGGGGAAAGACGGTAAGCAATCTTTGTGCGATCTTGGTGGGAATTGAAAACGAGAAGTGAAGAGAACAAAATGACGTTGGAAGCATGAGGAACGGATGGTGAACTAGAGAGAATAAATATCAAAAGTAGGCTGATTGTTAAGATGATAAGCTATAAAATCTAAAACTATCTCATCAACAACTTTTAAGGTTTGATTTTAATAATGTTTGGAGGTTTTCTATGAGAATTATTATTATTATTATTATTATTATTAAAAACTCATTACCAACATGTGGACTAGTGATTCATAGGAAAAATAGGACAAAAACATGATAAAAAATGGAGAAAATATACCCTAAAACTATGACTAAACTACTGTTTTACATTTTGTGTTAGGGAAGAAAGGAGGACTCTAGCAAGCATTTGTGGTTTCTCATACTTCTAGCCCTAAATATCAAATAAATGGTCACAAGTGAAAACTGAAAAATTTTGACCCCAAGAAAATAGGATGATAATAGTATAATACCCACGAATATGACTATAATATTGCTAATTTGGATATTATGTCACAAGTAATCGCCAATTTTATGGGAATCCCTGAACTATAATCAATGTGAAAATTTTCTTGCATTTTCCTTAACCGTAACTCAACAAGTCAAGGAATGAAAACGGTTTGTTAGATTATGGTGTGAGTCTGGCCGCTCATAACATTGGTAAGTATGTGTACATAAAATGAAAAATAAAATTGTTAGGAATCTTGTGTATAAACACATGATGTTGTTGTTGGCATGTTTCGTGCCCAACTATCTGTGAAATCTTCTCACTTAAAGAAACCTTGCTTGAAATACCAAAACAGTTTTGAAAACAAAATATTCTTTAATATTGCGTTCTTGGAAAAACAAAATATTGGATCTCTATCCCTATTTTAAAAACTTGTATTCGCTGCATATTCTTATTCTAGTATTTTGTTTGGTTTTAGAAAAAGGATTGTTTTCAAAAGGTTGTTTGAACTATATAGAATGTTTTCAAAATATTTCCTTTGACAAATTCCGAAATCAATATTTTATATCTTTTTATACTCTGTGCTAAGAATCAACTTCTTTCCATGATATTTTTTTTTCTGCAAGTATTCTTCAAGGAAAGAATTCCAAAATCATGGTGATTTTTTTAGAAGTTAACAGGTTATTCATTTCATTCAATAATAATTTCAGCTTCCTCGTATTTTCAAAAAAAAAAAAAAAAAGAATGATTGTTGTTGACCTTGTTGGTTCTAGAAAGAATAAGATCGCTGAAAATCTGTCTATCTATCTAGGGACTGTGCTTATAGTCTGGTGTTACAGTGGATTGCACAGTGAGACTGGAAATCTATGACTTACCAAAGTTTTGCTCTACTTGGCAATCTATTTATTCAAAATCATCTAAAGCCTTTATCATCACTTGGAGCTCCATTAAAAAAAAAAAGAGTTTACATTTACAAATCATTATATTGATTAGTAAGAGCAATATTTCATTTATTACATTTCTTTGTTGAGTGATGAAAGGAGTGGTTGTAATCTCTACATTGATGTTCAGCACGAATAGTAGAAACTGTTGATGGTGGCTGAAACGTAATTGTAGAGTTTGACAACATTCTTCATGACAAAAGATTATCGTGTGATTTCTAGTTGAAGTTCCTACTGTGTAGTGGTATACCTTGAAAGGATTAGTAGAATCTTTTGCAATGGACGAAGCCCCGCAGACATAGTCTGTTTAGCTGGATTGCGTAAACATCGTTGTTTCCCTTCTTGTAATAGCATTTGATTTCCTTGTTGCACTTCATTTCACTAACGTATTACTAACAGATTAAGTGACTCAAGAACTTCAAAAACTATTCACAAGATCTATTGGTCGTCTTTTGCTTACTAATTAAATAATTATTTAAAAACATAAGAAATATCCTTTTTAAGCATAAAAAGACTTTAAATTAAGAAGAGTAAACGTACATGTTTTTGGACTTTTCTTCTTAAAATCATAACTTTAGTATGAAAATAAAAATAAAAAATACATTATTTCCTAAAAAAATAAATATATAAATTTTTAGGTTTTAAAATTTAAAATTATGATATTTTACTTCCAGCCTATATTTAAAGGAATATTGAAAACATTAATTTTTAATTACAAAGACAGAAACCTAACTTCAGAACTTTTAATTATGCCATTAAGAAAAGAAAAGCATTAAAAATTTAAAAATATATTTATCCACAAAAGCATTAAAAACTATTTTTTAATTTGATTGTGTATCAAATTCAAGTATTAGTTTGTAGAATGCAAGATGATAGTGTTAACATGATTGTTCTTTTTCAAAATGAAAGATATTTTTATAATGGAGATGGTTTAATACATCTCAACTTTTCTTTAAAGAAAATTACGGGTCATGGTTAAATCAACTCCACTGGTCATCTTGCCGTGCTCGTTACTGTACTCGCCCATTATATTATGTGCTTGCGCATTCTCAGAGCCGAACACTTAAAGCTATTGGACCCAAGCGCACGAAAACGCGTATTATTTTCTTCTCGGTGTATTGTCTGCATCCAGTCCAAGTCAAGGTACGCACGGACTACCCGTCCTGCACTGCATACTTTTCCTTCTTCAAGGTCGGCAGGGGAATTCTAATGAATTGAACCTCTCAAACCTCAATCCCTTCACAGATTTTGTGTGTATATAAATAAGAAGCCTGCGTTTGGAGCTTCAAGGATAAACACATCAATAGAGATAGCAGCATGGCTCACCTCATCACCCTCACAGTCGCATGTTGTATGCTATCATCAGTCTTGTTGGCAAGCATGCACGGAGCACTTGCCGTAGATTACCAGGTCACCAACAGAGCAACTGGAACACAAGGAGGAGACAGATTCACAAATGAAATCGGTGATGAATATAGCAGGCAGACCCTGCAATCCGCTGCATCATTTATCTGGCAAACGTTCCAACAGAACACAGAGGCTGACAGAAAGAACGTACCTACTGTTGGCTTGTTCATAGATAACATGGAGGGTGTCGCTTATGCAAGCAACAACGAGATCCACGTGAGTGCAAATTACATTGCAGGCTACCCTGGTGACGTAAAGAGGGAGATAACAGGGGTGCTTTACCATGAGTCCACTCATATATGGCAGTGGGATGGGAACAGGCAAGCTCCTGGGGGATTGATTGAAGGAATTGCTGACTATGTAAGGTTAAAAGCTGGGTATGCTCCATCGCACTGGGTGCAACCAGGAGGAGGTGATAGGTGGGATCAAGGGTATGATGTTACCGCTCGCTTTCTGGATTACTGCAACAGTCTTAAAGATGGTTTTGTGGCTGAACTGAACAGCAAGATGAGGAATGGTTACAGTGACGACTTCTTTATGGAATCACTGGGAAAGACCGTTGATCAGCTCTGGGCAGAGTATAAGGCTAGGTATGCAAATTAAGTAAACCTATGCCTACCGCTATCTTGCAATTATATGTACTGAATAACTAATAAAACTAGCAGCATTGCCTGTAATATTTAGAACAAGACTCTCATATGTATGTTTGAAGGGCAAGTATTCTCAGGTTCCTAAAACTGCCTCCAATTGAACTGTATGGAAAACTTTCAGAAAGTCGGAGTGTGGTACAAGGCAAGTAATCATTGCAATGCAAAGCTAATAGCAAGTGGCGGATGATGATATAGCACTTTCCAGCATTAAAAGTAGCAACAGATCATTCATTTAACAGCAGACTAAAACAGAGCCACTAAACAAACAATACTGAAACCATTTATGCTGACTGAGCTTACTTATCATCTAAAGAAAAATGCCTAAACGCTAAACAATGAACCACTAAAGAAAAATTCTTCAAACCTTGCAGAGTTGCCTTTATGTACAGTTACAGAAGAACAATGCAGTAAAAACACAGGCCTTCAGAACGTACAAGGTACACTCACTGGCTTTGAATTGGAGTAATTCTTATTGATCTATATATGGTCCTGAGCATACAAGCCAGGACATAAATTGTTTTTAGTTTGCCCATGTTCATGAAGACCCAAAGGATTAATAAGGCAGTTAAATCACCTAGGAGATTCCCCAGGAACCTCCAATGCAGCAGAAACAACCTGGTTAATAGTCTGGAATCCACGCCTTCCTTTTAGAAGCATTTTAGCAAATTCAAGAGCCCGATGCTCACAATATGCTCGTCTGCTGGCATCTTTAATTGATTCAAAATCTTCAACATGTGCAACACCCACAATTCTCCTGAAATGCAAGAGGCAGAAAGCTGTTTTAAGTAGGGAAGATGAGAAAGTACGAGGTTCCAACTTAAAATAGAAGATCATGAAACATCGACTGAAACCACATCTGAATAACATGCACATCTGGTGATTCATTCGCTAACAATAAATCCACAATTTTTTTTTCTTTCAGAAGTAACCAAACAAACCATTATGGAGTTGGTATTAGACAACCATGTTATACGGAACAGAACACTGGGCAATGAAAGAACATGTTAACAAACTAAATGCAACAGAAATGCAAATCCTAAGATGGATATGTTGAAATATTTTAAAAGATTAAGACGCATATGAGCATATTCGAGAAACTATATAAGTACCCCCAATTGAAGATAAAATGAGAGAACTAAAAAGAAGTGGTTTGGACACGTGACAAAGGCCTTTGGAAGCAACAATTAAGAAAAGTGACTTGTTAATACTAGGTGGTCTACCAAAAGTGATGTTCAATAACATAACATTAACAAAGATAATTAAGAAAGATTTAACTTATTTAAAGGATAATTTATCAGGAACGGATCATGTAGGTGAACCTATACCATTGATAGAGAACTACATGTAATGATAAACAACTGTGGACTACTTCATTTCATGCTTAGTATACAATAATAAAATCCAATCATAGAGGCAGTAAGGTTTATCATAGAAGGCAAAAAGATCAAATTCTATTAAACAAGATACATGTGGCATGAGAGGGTGTAGAACAAATGCTAAAACAACTAATACAAGAGTCCACCAATTTGAAACATGAAAACATAAGCCAACAGAAGCAAGATAAATAACAAGGTATTCTGATTTGTCACCTTATCATTTTGGCAGCGCCAAAACCAAGACTGTCATGAAACAATTCTTTCATGTATTTCTTCTGCGCGTGAAGCAGAAGTTCTGAATTGTTATATATTTCCGGAAGATATGCCTCACCAGGGCCATTCTTATTTTCATCCCAAAGTTTAGTGAACTTTGAATAAAAAAGGCTCCAAGTGTCTTCTACAGTCTTCAAGATCCACTTTTTATATGCCTACATGGACACGTGCTAAAGTTCAGATGCAGAGCATCCCCTTCGGGTTAAATGTGATTAATGAAAACAATAGCGCTATTTGTTGCAGCAGAAGAAAATCTACAAGAAAGAGAAATGGCATGTCATAGAAGTAAAAGATCATTTCCAAAAATTTAATTATTTTTTCATCTTCAAAATCTGGATAGATAAGCCAAAACACCCTAGGAATATGTGACACATCATATAACAACATGTGAACTCAGAATAAGCAAGGAGAACTCATTGGCAACAGAATGAAGAATAACATATAAAAATAAAATAAAATAAAAAGGAGGACATTACTACATCCATTACTGAATCAAAAAGTCAAGCAAATCCAAAGACTATATATATATATGGGACATTATTAATGTGCCAACTTTGTCAGCAAGATACACCAAAATATGCTTACACAAAATTTCAGGAAAATCTAAGAAACCAGCATTTGGAGAATTGCAATAGTCATAAACAGGAAATTTTGACAATTCAAGCAACAGGAGCCAAGAGTGTTTACGAATCAAGAAAACACGAAACTAAAACATAGATAACTCCTCTAACATGAATATGTAGTAAATGTAAGGAACTAATCGCATAAATATTAATATAATTGAATATCCAGCATATAATTGAATATCCAGCATATAACTGAAAGATACATATAATGCTATCTAATAGATACACAAGATGAGGGACTAACAAAACTTTAGGGTGAGGAGAAGGTGGACAAAAAATTCTACCTAAAATCTGCGAACCATTTAAATTAGGTACCCACTAATGAAAAACTAACAAATATGAAATTATTGAGAATAATAATTAGATACACATAACACAGGCCAATTTCAGACATGAAATTTGGCAATCACTAACAAATATGAAATTAGTTAATCACTATAGCAAATGTTGTTTCAAGCAAAGACATTATATCAGCCACTTAGCCATGAATAAGTAAATTAAGGTTAAATTAAGGTAGTTTGACGCATACTTCACGGTCATTCTTTTGATCAGCATGCCCATCTTGCGAGAAGTAAGCTAAAAACAAGTTCCCTATGAAGGCTCCAATGTCAAATCCCATTGGTCCATAAACCGAAAATTCTGGATCGATGACCTGTGTAGAATTACTAGTCACCATGACAGACCCAGTATGAAGATCTCCATGTATAAGGGCTTGTGCTCTCTCACAAAACCTGCAGACATACAAATAGTCGTATCTTTGAAGAGTTCCATTTGCATAACAGAAAATAAATTTGGTAATAATTGAAGAGAAGAATTGTAGCAATAATAAAAATGAAGTATGAAATGAAGATAGTACATGGATTTTAACTCAGCAACTTCAACTTTCAAAGAATTGTCCTCCCTAACAGCCTTAGCATCATCATCAAGATAAGGAGAAGTCCAGCGGTTGAAATGAGACACTTTATATGGATCAGAGAAAACAACTTGCTCAGTGAGCCTACATAACTCGACATTTCCACAAAACTCGGCAACTGCACCACGAATTAACAATCTGTAAATTGACAATCACATGAAAGTGCACGTACAACCATAACATGAAAGAAACTGGAATCATGCCCAAAGTGAAAACTCTACCATTAGGTTCATTACTTGAAACATGAAATTATAATACCTAATTGTAAGTAATTCAGGAGAAACAACTAATCAAATATATACATATATATAAAGCATAGAAAGATACAATGTGCTTAAAAAATAAATATATAAACATCTGTATAAATCATCTTATATGATATACTGAAATGGACCCACTTTTGTAAATTTTTAAGATGTTGTTCATCTTTACCTCACATGGCAATAATTTTTACATGCCAGAAAATACTATTCTGATATGCTACTTTCTATCATCGACCTATTCATAGAATTTTTGATTCAGTACAATGCTCCTCACATGAACTTTGTCACATGTCCCGGATACTTCAAGAGAGTATATTTCATTCATTTATTCTTGGACAAGTCAGAATTCAGCTGTTAACTTGCAGAAATTATAGGTCTCCAATTTTCTATTCACTAAGTTGTTGAATCAGAAAAAGGAAAAAAAAATATTTTCTGCAAATAATTTTGAGGCAATCCCAGGAGAAGCTTAAGCCAAATCAATCCATCATTCAGATAAGTTTGCTCCCGTCCCACAAATCACACTACAAAGGAGTATTTCCTGATGTGCACAAGAGATTTTGGACCTGTTCCGTATCAGTTAGGACTTAGGATTGGTAAGGGACATGATGTGTGAAACCCAGCAAGTAATAGGTAAAGAATTAAGCAACCATCGACCAGTAGTAGCTGTGAAAAGAACAGCTTAAAGAAACAAAAACTCACTGTAGACCCCAATACACACAGAGCATGTCCACAATATGCCAGAAAGGATACTAGACAAATTACAACCCTATATCTTCCAACTGCATTGTTTGGGAAGCCACCACCCATCCTTCCAGTTAGTCTCACAGCCAAGACAATTTATGGCAACATTACAAATCGGTTTCCAATTGATAATCAAGAACTTTATTGTGTGAAAGGATCAAAAGTGATCCAATAACATGAAGAATTATATATGCAGGAATGAGACACTTAACTGGTAGAGTATAAAACTAACCAAATTCCTCTTCTTATTCAACAAAATGCAGATACATTGAAGAGAATTTGTTTGTTTAACATTATAGTTCAGTTGGAAAGAAAAATGATTAAAAAAAGATATAAATGATAAATAAATGTCAATATCTATAGGAAACACCAAAACAATAAAATAATTAACAGCAATTTACCTGATCTTCTATGTTCTGTAGTTTTTAGAAAAAGAAGGGAGGTGTAGAAAAGGGTGCTTGCCATGTAGTTAGACATATGGTCAGCAAGCAGCGGATATTCCACTCCAGCAATCAAGCCTTTACGCAAGATAATATGTGGAGGCTCTAAATATCGCATAGCAATCACAGACATAGTACGGTCAAAATGATAAACTTCTGGAACATGGTCTGGGCATAAACGACCATGTTCTTTCAAGGCCAGTGTCTCAAAGTATGCACGATCCTTTGTCATTGGCCATGATTCCCCAATGCAACGAATGTAAGGAAGAGCCTGTTATCTCATGGAACCAGGATACACACATAAAGAATGGTCAAGAAGGTCTAATTCTGCCAAGAAGAAAAAGGTAAATATAAATCTTTTAAATAAATGAATAAGAAAGCCCTGTGTTTAGAGTCCCTTTCAACAGTCATCATGTTGTTTGTTCCACGCAGAAACATGCAAGAAAACATTAGGTCTAATAGAAGGGGTCAAATGACTTGCTTCTCAGACCAAATGATCCAAATTGATATGCCAATAGACTAATAATCTTACATTTTTCAACCTAAGATTCATTCAAGACTTCAAATGTAGAATATACTTAAAAACCTAAAACTCTTTGACTATCAATTTCAAATACTACTTTTGTATACCCATTTTTACCAAAATTCTGTTTTATATATTATGTCATTGTGTTACTCAAACATTTTACTTTAGCTTTAAATACCCATATCCAACATGTCATGATAGAACATGAGAATAGAACGTGTCAAATATTATAGATTTTGGAATAATATTTAGCATGTTCTCCAATTAAAAGAACAAAAAGCATTAAAAAAGGAAAAAATAAAATAAAAAAGTTAACTACTATTTACTAATAGGTCAAAATACACTGAAGTGATGGAACAAATACTACTAATAATAATAATTATAAATTGAAAAAAAGGAAGGAAAATGAGGAAGAAAAAAACAGACATAATATAGGCCTCATGGTAAATACAACATTACCCAGATGCCTGATTCAAAATTTTTAGACACATTTTAGTTGTGTCCCCAAATCCAAAAATTTGAAAACGAAAAGTCGAACCTTAAAATTTTTACCCATGTTCAACATGGTAATACTCATAACCAGTCCAAGAAACATATGTTTAACTTATGTCAATATTTCTTGGTTTTAAAGTGTTCTTCCGCGTCCAAAGCTCTTATGACCATTACCTTAATTGCATGACCAGTCTATTCAAACAAAATAAAAAGTAGATCAAAAAGTTTACATCTGCTGATTTCCTCAATTATTTTTCCCCTTTAAATTGTAGCATATATAAAGACAGTTTCTATACAACACTGTAGCTTTTACATCACTAATTTCAAATTTAGGATTAAGTTTTGTAAGTCACAATTTGCTAATACTTTCATCAATTAGTTTCCTTGCTCATATCAATTGCTTTTTCGAGAAATCTTCCCAGCTTACTACCTTATCCACAAGTTGTCACATTTATCCCACCTCATATATTTGCATTACCTTAAAATCTCTCGTCCCTACTTCCGAAAAGAATGTAAAACAATGCCATAGCTGCAGACTCCCTATGAAGTCCTAAACATAAAATCTCATACAAATTTAAGAACTAGTAGATATGGCGCTTCAAACCAAGAAATACACAACCATGGAACCACGATTATTACCAAAAAGAAAAAAAAAAAAAACTCAGGTTTTCCCAGTAATTCGTTCATGTTCCCTATCAGCTAGGTTATCTAAACTAGAACATATGAGTTCAACAAATCCATTTTAATGTTGCCTAGTGCGCACTGCTAAACTAGAAAATATCAGAAACTCGAATACTCCATCTCTAACCAAGCACAGGCAGCAAAGAAATCATAAGAGGAAAAACTGCTATTTATACCTGCTTTAAGACGAATGAGCCAGAAGAGCCGACAACGATGTACACAAAGTTAAGATTTCCATCTCCGACTTCTTTGATGTTAATATCATCGACCTCGTTCCCAAGCAGCGAGCTCAGAGACGGCGTGGCCCATATGTAATCGATCAAAGCCTTCTCATCCAACGTCCGAAATCCGTCCGACGACATGGCAAGCAGAGAGGAGCTCCAGAAGTTGCGCACAGAGAGAGAGAGAGAGAGAGAGAGAGAGAAGAGTTTGAAGAAGTGGACTAGAGTGGCGTGAGAATCGTCGGAGTAGAAAATGACAGAGTGAATTAAAAAATAAAACATAAAATACTTCCTTAAAAGTTGTTTAACATGCTTTCTAAGATGACCTAGATGTTCGGTGCCCCTTAATTTTTCAGCTGAAGATGCAGAAACTAAAGTTGCGGAAAACACACGGTTGGTCGGTACATCGAACCTGGTCCTGATTCTCATTGTTAGATTTGCGTTTTGACCGTAGTTTATGGATCGGTTTGGTTGGTTCCGGACCTTGGGTACGGGTTGGACCCGACGTTGTTTTACTAGGTTTTGGGCACGTTTGTTTAAAATTTTATTGATTCAGATAAAAAAGCAATTATAAGATAAGTGATTGTAAAAAGTAATTGTAACTATATTTGTTATTGGTTAACAATAATGATAGTGTTTGTTATAACTTAAAATAAGTGATTTTATAGTAAAATTGATAATTTTATCTTTTTATATAAAAAATAATATATTTTTATTTTTAAATGAAACTTTTATATGTTTTTTAAATTTATCTTTTTTTATAAAATTAAAATTTTTTAATTATAAGCTATGTTCACATCAGTTTACAAATGTTAGTTCAGAATTCTTGAAGGCATTGCACACATTGCTTTGTCTAGCAAAGTTTTTTATTCATTGAAGAAGTGAATATTTGAAGAAGTGAATATGCAAGAGTTTTATCGTCAACTTCAGTGGAATTACAAAATAAAGGAGAATTTTTTTAGTTCAAATGAAGCTAATCCAGTGGTTTTTCTTTGTTTCCATGATCTGGGAATCGACTTTTAAAATTGAGAGATGCTTAGTTATATAAGAGGGAATGACGAAATCATAAAACTCAAAATTTGAAGAAATCACTTGCTCCTACACTGACATTGGATTTTATGAAAACTCGAAATATGAAGAAATCGAAGAAAACCCATATTTTATAAAAACCCAAATTTTATGAAAAGTTGTATCAGATTTTATGAAAACCCAAAAATCGAAGAAAACTCCACTCGAACCGAGTGAGAGAACCAAAGAACATCAGGTTCTAAGAATTTATGGTGAATTGAGAAGTTGTACAAATGAATTTTTTTTTTTTTTTTTTTGTCAAACAACCAAAGAGTTGTTGAATGAGATAAAAATCTGATGGCAAAATAGGCATTGACCTTCCTAATTGCAAAATTGTTCAACTAGAATCAGCTTTCTTGCAGCTTCCATAGATCATGATTTTATTGCTTTCTCATCGTAATGAACTGGATTGACAAACACACATTTTGCTGCTTTTGCGTTTGAATTAGGTTGAAACACACCAGTTAATAAGTACTACCACCTGTCTTGAGGAGGTTGGCTAGAGTTCATGAGCTTAAAATGTTATTACATATAGATTTATGTGTTGCTAAAAAATTCTTTTATTAATTAACATGGCTGGTCTGACTTGAATCAAACTCAATTGGTCACGTGTGATAAATGTCTTAAATAGCAATTAGGAGACCAAAAAATAGAAAAAAAAAATCTTTTTATTTTTATTCCATTGCTATAAGATATACCTTTACATTTTAGATATAGAACCATTTTTTACTGAAGGCAAGAAGAAAATGGACTTTTAAAATTTCTTTATGTGTAAAATATTTAATATATACATATATATATATATATATGATAAATAAAAATTTAAGGTAAATTATTTTAAAAAATGAACATAATGACAATGATGAAAGAAATAGAGATCATTTGTGAGTTTTTAAATAAAAGTATATTGAGGTAATTGAATTATGTATTGTAATAATATTATATTAGATGATGGATATTGTAAAATTTTATTAATTGAATAAAGGAAAATGAAAATGAAAGATGGAGGGTTGAAAGAAATTTTTTTCTTTTTTTTTTAAGAATATGAATGAACGATGGGGGAGTTGCTTAGTTAGGATACACTAAGAGCATGAGATCATGTGTGAGAGATCCTTATCCTTTTCCACCATCACAAAGAAGGAAAGAGTGAAGTAACAAAGGAAGATCCCACCACATATAAAGGACGAACAGGAGCATCGGGTTTTGTAGCCATTTCACGTGTAATTCATTGCATCGTTAAGTCTTTATTATTATTTTTTCTTAGCCTAATAGGCGAAAAAAAAAATTCGAATGTTTCATATTTTGGCAAAAGATCATAACCTTTCAAATTTAACAATATAATACAAATATTTTATTTTCATAACAAATTACATCTTAAATTGTAATTGGGACAATTTTGTTTATATGACACACAAATGTCAAATGACTTAATAATAAAGTATCTAGTTGGTTGCAAATCAGATTATCATTAAAAGTTTTTTGTAACAAATTGTTATTTTTTTGTGAATATCTTCATATTTTATGGCAAATTTTTTGCATTGTGTTACCAAAGAATATGCTAAGTTATCTCAAAATTGGCCAAGCATAAATAGTAAACCTAAGGGTAGGAATTTGGAAATCCTTGTTGCAACTTAAGCGGACAACAATAAAAACGTAATTAGCTAATCAAATATGATAATTCTTTTTGGAAGATTCATGGACCAATTTCGAATAGAACTCATTCTTCTCCAAGGACTAGAAAAATAGATCTTCAATGTTATGTTGAACACGAGTACATAATAATTGATATGTTATTTTAAATTTTATTTAATTTTCTTGATTAATCAAATTCAATCCAAAAAGATGTTGTGTGTAGTACAAATCTCTTCATGGTTTGTGTCTTCTTCTTTGTCTTTGTGTCTACGTGTCTTTCTTCATCTTACTACTTTGCATCTTCTTCTTCGTCTTCTTTTTCTTCTTATGAGTTTCCTAGCGCATCAAACTTCTTTTTTCATCTTCCAACTTTTCTTCCTCTTCTTTTGTGAATTCCCTAGGATATTGACTTCTTTTTGTTTTCATCTTCCTCATCCCCTTGTTTTTGTTCTTCTTCAAAGAAAACCAACAAACCTTTTTTTTTTTTTTATAGGTAATGAACTAGAGTTAGTTACTTTTTTGGTTGTGTTTTTTTTATTATGATTTAACGTGGCGAAATTGCTCTAATTACTCATTTTGGATTTAATTTGTTAAAAAATGAAAAGTTGACATTTTATTTTCAAATTTGACATATTATTTTTTGCCAAAAGTACAAATGTCAAGATTTTCTATTTATTAGGCTTTTCTTTCTAATAAAAATGATATTAAAACTTTACCGTCCTAATAGTATAATTTTTGCAACAAATAGTGTTTTATAAGTGTCTCCTAAAAGATGAGGTTTTAACCTACTTGAAGTAAAAACACACCATGATTACATTATTGTGTTTGTTTTATGGCAATGATTATAGATCTGTAGCTTATTTGTATTCTTATAGCTTATTAAGATCAATGTGACCATTAAAAGTTTATGTTGCTATTAGTGAAACTTGAAACCATGTCAAACTTTGGTGAAACTTTAGTTGGAAGCAATATATTAAAATATAGAGAATGAAATTACATAATTATCGACACCAAAATTATGATTTTTGAAGTTTAATATATATATATATATATATATATATATATTAAACTTCAAAAATCATAATTTTGGTGTCGATAATT
>JAJIYU010007716.1:0-18803 GCA_030144865.1 Tinospora cordifolia | reverse complement strand
TATATATATATATACAGGTATTTAAATAGCATGAAATCAATGTTAATCATTTTCTTTGTTAATTATTTTTATTTATTTAAAACTTGAGTATACTTCATTGTCAATTTATTTAAAGACTTTAATGTATTGTTACTTGCTAACCATATTAAACCATATTATAACCTTGTAGATATATCTTAATAGTATAATTTCTTTGTTCATTTTAATACTTCTATCATACATATAAATTATTTATTTTTTCAATTTTAAATTTTATTCGCAACAAGATCTCCATCGACCATGAAAATTTAGATGTTAAATCTCATTCACCATAAATATAATTATGTATAAAATAAAATAATCTAAACTATTAACATTTTGTTCGAATAAAATTTCAATCCATCGTCATCAATTTTTATATTGACTCGCACCGTAACGAGCTCGCAAAATTTCGGGGTGTTACAGTACTAGATCAACTATTGAGGGCACGTCCATAAATAATCCCTCAGATAGCTCCTTAGCCTCAAGTACCTGAACCGATGCAGGTTCAACAGACAGCACATGTGGCTCAAGATCCTGAATGTCAGAGGGCTCAAGAGAAATTGGAAGATGAGAAACAAAAGAAGATATTGATAGAGCTACATAAGCTCACCCCTCCTTCCTTTGATGGTACTACAAATAGCATCTCAACGGACCACTGGTACCAAGAGATGGAAGAAATTTTTGATGTAGTGAAGGTAACTGGGTCAAGACGGGTGGCACTGGCCACACACGACTTCAAAGGACCAGCCAGAAGTTGGTGGCATACAATGAGGATGGACCCTCATACAAATGTTGATGATATGAGATGGGAGAACTTTACAGAAATCTTCTATGAAAAGTTCTTTCTAGAAGCGACTTTAAACAAGCTACAGGAGGACTTTGTTCGACTAAATCAGAGGGACATGACCGTAGCTGAATATGAGAGGAAGTTCACTGAACTGGCCAAGTTCTCACCAGATCTGATCAGGGAGGAGAAAAGGAAGGCCAATTGATTCACATAGGGTCTCAAGATGGAGATCCAAAAGATAATAAAGACTCTGGGTTTAAAAACTTACAAAGACGTCGTGGAAAAGGCTCTAACATTAGAATAAAAACTCAACCTGGAACAAAGGTTGAGGGCGAAGAATAAGAAGCCTCGGAATGAAAATGATCAAGGGGCTCAAAAGAAAAGTAAGAATAGTTGACATGCTAATTAGGGGGATGGAAATAAAATGCCCCAATGGCAAAACTGACCCAAAATGGAAGAACAATTAGAGCTAGCCAAACGTCAAGGGCAGTATTTCAACTGCAATCTGCGAGGGCACCTAGCGAAGTTTTGTCCCACCAAAACCCAGACGCGACAGCAGCAACAACCTCTAAAGCGACAAGGTGGAGAACAAAATGTACGTCCTTAACAACAACTGCCTCAACAAAATAATACCCAGGGGCAAAATTAGAATTAGGGTCTGGCGCAAAACCTGAACCAGGGCCGTGGGCAAAACCAAGCTAGAGTATTTGTTATCGTTGATTCCCCTGAAGACCAAATACCTGCTATTGAAGGTACATTCCTGTTATTTAATATTGTTGTGAAAGTATTCTTTGATTCGGGTGCCACTAAGTCATTTGTGTCAGAAGAACTAGTCAAGAAATTACAACTAGTGACATCCACATCACCAAAACCATTGCATGAGTCTACTCCCATAGGAGACACTGTAGTTACTTGGAAAGTTTGTACATGT
Source organism: Tinospora cordifolia (assembly GCA_030144865.1). Taxonomy (NCBI): domain Eukaryota; kingdom Viridiplantae; phylum Streptophyta; class Magnoliopsida; order Ranunculales; family Menispermaceae; genus Tinospora; species Tinospora cordifolia. The sequence goes on along the minus strand of JAJIYU010007716.1, from coordinate 17,064 downwards.
GAATTAAAATTTGGAGACAAACTAATAATTACCAACCTTAGATTATTACCTTTCCAAGGGTATGATGTGATACTGGGTATGGACTGGTTGACTCAACACCAGGCTCAGATCGATTGCCCAAGACGAAGAATCACATTAACTCTACCATCCAGAGAGTTAATAAAAATCAATGGGGATATGCAGAGACTACCTCGAAATCCTATGACAGTCATGTTACATTGTCTAAAACAGAGTGAAGACTTCAAACAATTGCTAGAGGATGATACTAGATCTAGAGAACCTAAGAAGATTTTGGAGATACTTGTAGTACGGGAATACGTAGATGTATTCCCAAATGATTTACCTAGACTACCACCATACAGAGAGGTAGAGTTCAAGATTAAACTTTATTCAGGCACAAACACTATAGCTATTCCTCCTTATCGAATGACACCAGTAGAACTGATTGAACTCAAGACACAATTGGATGAACTCCGTGAAAAGGAATTCATTCAACCTAGTGAATCAACATGGGGAGCTCCAATATTATTTGTGAAAAAGAAAGACGGATCTATGAAGTTGTGTGTCGATTATCGAAAATTAAATTTAGTAAACATAAAGAACAGGTATCCTTTTCCAAGGATAGATGACCTATTTGATCAATTGAGAGGAGCTACTCATTTCTCTAAGATTGATCTTAGGTTAAGCTATCATTAGTTGAGAATTCGAGAGTTAGATATACACAAAACAACCTTTAGAACGAGATATAGACATTTTGAGTTCACCGTGATACCCTTTGGTTTGACCAGTGTCCTAGCAGCATTCATGGATTTAATGAACCGAGTGTTTAGACAATATCTTGACCACTTTGTGGTGGTATTCGTAGACGATATCCTGATTTACTCAAAAACAAAAGATGAACACTTGCGGATAGTGTTGGAAACCCTCAGAGGTCACCAACTACATGTAAAGTTCAGCAAGTATGAATTTTGGATGAAGACAGTCAAGTTCATTGGCCATGTAATATCAGCAGAAGGCATCTCTGTGGATCTGGAAAAGGTTGAAGCTGTCATGAATTAGAAGAAGCCAAAGACAGTTATGGAAATTAGGAGTTTCTTAGGCCTAGCTGGATACAACAGAAGGTTCATACAAGATTTCTCTAAACTAGCAGAACCTATGACCAAGCTAATCAGGAAGGGAGTTAAGTTCACTTGGGATGAGAAGTGTGAACAATCATTCCAAGAACTAAAGAAGAAATTGACAACGACCCCCATCCTAGTCACTCCAACTCATGGGGTTACATTTACCCTTTATACTGATGCATTACTGAATGGACTGGGAGCAGTATTGATGTAAGGAAGACAAGTAGTCGCTCACGCCTCACGACAAATGAAGGACCATGAGAAGAACTACCCCACTCATGACCTAGAGTTAGCAGCCACTATATTTGCCCTAAAGATTTGGAGACACTACCTTTATGGTGAGAAATTTGATCTATTTTCAAATCACAAGAGCTTGAAGTACATCTATACCCAGAAGGAGTTGAACCTTAGGCAACGGAGATGGATGGAGTTCTTGAAAGACTATGATTTTCAACTACATTACCATACAGGAAAAGCCAATGTAGTGGTCGATGACTTGAGTAGGAAGTTCAACAAACAGGAGGAAGAGAAAGGCCAGATGTACTAGTTGATCGATGACTTTAGGCTGGGTGTGACTCTAAATGAAAAACAAGCCTACCTCTACACTATGTCGTGCCAACCGAATCTTCTGCACTAGATCAGGGATGAAAGACAAGACAAATGGCTTACTAGTCTGATCGAGGGAGTTACACAAGGTAAGCATGTTGACTTCACGTTAGATGTTAAAAATATCCAAAGGCTCAGGGAAAGGATCTGTGTACCTCAGAATGGACAGAGTAAGCAAACAATACTAGATGAGGTTCATCAAACCAAGTATACGATGCATCTAGGTGGAGATAAAATGTACCAAAACCTTAAAAAGGCTTACTGGTGGAGAGGGATGAAGAGAGACGTGGCTAAGCATGTCTCTAAATGCTTAACCTATCAACAAATAAAAATCGAACACCAAAAATCATCTGGAATGTTACAACCACTCCCCATCCCTGAATGGAAGTGGGATAACATTGCGATGGATTTTGTCAGTGGTTTGCCCAGAAATCAGAAAGGAGAAGATACTGTTTGGATGATTGTGGATCATCTCACTAAAGTGGCTCATTTCCTGCCAATCAAATCCATAGACCAAGTTAGTAAGCTGGGAGAACTATATGTGAAAGAGATAGTAAGGTTGCATGGTGTGCCCAAGACGGTAGTATCTAATAGAAACTCTCATTTCACTTCTCGATTCTAGCAAAGCCTACAGAAGGAGTTAGGCACTAAACTCACTATGAGCACTGCTTTTCATCCTCAGACAGATGGACAGTCTGAGAGAATTATTCAGATCTTAGAATATATGTATTGTGTTTTGGACTTTAAAGGGAACTAGAGCAAGTACCTGCACTTAGCAGAATTCGCCTATAACAATAGTTGTCAGGCAAGTATCAAGATGGCTCCATATGAGGCTCTTCATGGAAGACCCTACAGATCACCAGCCTGTTGGACTGAATTTGAAGATCATGTTCTTACTGGACCAAAATTGGTGGAAGAAATGAACCACCAAGTCAAACTAATACGAAAGAGGTTGGCTATAGCTCAAAGTCGTCAGAAGATCTATGCTCATAAGAGAAGGAGACCTTTAGAGTTCCAAGTATGAGACAAATTATTTCTCAGAATCAGTCCACAAAAGGGAATTAAGAGGTTTAGATTCAAGGGGAAGTTATCACCAAGATTTGTTGGACCCTTTGAAATACTTAGGAGAATCGAGGAGTGTGCTTATGTGTTGGAGTTACCGAACCAAATGTCCTCAGTGCATAATGTATTCCATGTATCGATGCTGCGGAAGTATGAACCAGACCCATCATATATCATACACTGGGAGGAAGTTGAACTTCGTGACAATGCAACTTATGAGGAACCAGCAATCAGAATATTAGATCGTAAGGTACAAAGTCTCAGGACCAAGGAAATTCCGTTGGTCAAGGTTTTGTGGAGACATTATGATTTGGATGAAGCAACCTGGGACTGGAAAGAGAGATGAAGAACAAATATCCAAGTCTCTTCACCCAAAATACTTGAACAAACAACATTAAAGTGGATAAGTACAAATTTCGAGGACGAAATTCATTTTAAGGAGGGTAGGTTGTAATACCCAAAATTCGAGTAAAAAAAATTACTGTTTAAATATACGGTTACTATAGCGTATTTACTATTTAAATATACGGTTACTGTAGTAGGTACTATTTTTGACAGACAAAATAACTTTCGGCGGTTACTATAGCTACAATAACAAGCATTGTCCCCCCCCCCCCCATTTCTGAAAATTCATTCCAGCAAGAAAGAAATTATTTTTTTGCTTAATCTCTTCTTCTTCTCTTGTTTTTCGGTTGTTCTAAACAGCGAATATAGTAGTAGGACGGGAAAAACCCTAGTTTCTGCATAGCAGTAGTGAAGATCTACTGTTGGACACCTCTTTTGAAGCAATGAGAGGGCTTTACTAATCAAAGCAGGTATAATAACTCTGTCCTAGTCTCTATTTAAGGTTAGAGATGTCGTTATTCATATATGCGTAGTCTACTGTTCACAAGCACAGTACTGTTCATATGGTACTATTCACTGTTAATATTTAGTACTATTTATACGTACAGTATTGTTCATATATATGGTACTGTACATATGTACTGTTCAAAGACAGTTATTAAATCACATTTTCAAAACATAGATCCTGAAGACTGATAGACGAAGACTCGAAACAAGGGGGAATAACAACACAAAGATTGAAATGAAAGTGATTACCTTACTCTCTGGTATTATTTGAATTTTAAATATCGAATATGTGATGTTTACATTGTTTGAACGTCTAGAAATATGCAAGGATATTGATTAAATGATTTGTGAAATTCTTTCCTTTCTCCTAATTTATATTGCTTATGACCAAGAGAGTATGCTCTGTAGTTGCGTCTTGTACGATCATCTACATCAGAAATCGAAAGTCATTGTTTTCATTTATATAAATGTTGATTTATGATGTCATACTGATGAAGTGTTTAAATACTGTCGAAATACTTATTCTATTATGCTTTGCACACAAAAATAAGATTAAATAAAGATTTCAACCACGTACCGGCGCGGAGACAAACGTCTTTCGTGTGTGTTCCATGCAAAATTAGAACTGGCTGTAAGGATTGACTCTAGAGTAGACTGGGTTTCAAGAATGATCCCACTTCATAGAGAAGGGTTTGAGTTTCAAGATTGATCTCTCTCCCTAGATCTGGAGCACAGAGGTTAACCCTTTCGGTCTAATTAACAACAGTTGATAAATAAATGTTTGAAATGCCTAATGAATGATAAGTGTTTGCATGTTTAGTATTTGATTTAAATAATGCTATTAATGTACTATGTATGATCCACTGGGCTCTTGAGCTTACCCCACTGACTCTTTTTTAGGTAACTATTGAAGACATTACTCCTAGCAAATCAATGTAAATCAATAGTAGTGTGTCTCAAAGTATGAGGATATTAGAAAATGAATTGTATTGTAGGGCATATGACCCACCATATTTGATCATGTTAGTTGTCGATCATCAGGCTAGACAGTATTTGTAATATCAAAAGTTGGCTATGAAGCCTACAAGATTGTTCATAACTCTAATCATAAATTAATCTCTTCAGTTATTGTGTAATTCCAAGGTTATTGCTATTATGTTTCTAAGCAAGTGTATTTATACTTCATTTTATACCTTTAGATATGATCTGGTGCAACTAACAGATGTGACAGATGATGTAAAGAAAAAAAATAATATCCCCACTTCTCGGATAGAAAGCAGGATTGACTGCATTCGAAGGTAATAACGTCTCAAGCTACGAGACAACCACGTCATCTATGACGTATGTGACAGATTCGGGAGCTGGGATGTTACATGCTAAGCCTTCTTCTCTAAGGGCAATATCCACAACAATCAAATACAGATACACCACGCTGGTATGTGGTTAATATTTTAAGTATATTTATTTAATAGAGGTTATAATAAAATCAAAATAAACATTTGCATGCATACAAGCAATAGAATATTAAATAGCGAAAACTTGATCATCATTCATAGCTAAAATAATAAATATAGAGGAACATAACATGACATTCCGAATTTCTAGCATTCTTTTAGATTTTACGTATATATGTAAACATTCATGAATACATTGGCACACTAACGCGGACCTAATAATTCAATTCAATATAATAAACAATTAATTACATGAATTATCTTAATTAAAATAATACGAGAGAGAGAGTATCACTTCCACCTGTTCTCATATTCTAATGCGATGAAATTCATATTGATTCTGAATCTATCTGAGATATCGATCTAAATCATGTAAAATATTGTTTTTAGTAATTTATGATAATTTTAATATTTTATATTTACACTTTTTTCATTTTATAACTTAATAAAAAACTTTTATAATATGACACTACTATTATTACGACTGCACTGCTTGTACCATATTGCCCTAATTTCTTTTTACTATAGACTAAGCCAACATTATTTTTCATCAATAAAAATTATCATAAATAACTTTTATTGATCAATAAATGGTTAATTTAATTTTTTAAAAATTAGTAAAACCATCATGCACATTTTTACAAGAAATTTGTAGTTAGTACACATTATAAACACGTAAAATACTTAGTTTATGCATACTAATATTTTTTATAAAATTTTATTATTTTATAATAATTTTTATCAATAAAAAATTCTAATTTCTCAACTCTAATTATTTTTTTATTTTCTTATTTTTATATTTTACAACTTTATTTTGCCCACGAGGTAATTTTAATGCAATATGAGTTTTATTTTTCAATCCTTAGGTCATAATCTATAAATATATTTTATTATTAAACCCTTAAGTTATTTAAATTTTTGTTTTTTTGAGATGTTGCTTTCCCATGCTAAAAATATTTATTATTATTCTTTAATTTTTTTCTATTTACACAATATATTAAATTTTCAAGTGTAAAATCTATCTATACATGTTTAATATCTATCTTTGACTATTTCATATCTCTCATATATGTTAAGATACAAATGCGTGTTTTTAAATAATTATGTAATTTATTAACCTTATTTTTTTAGTCACCTAAATTCAAAAAAATAAATAAATGCAATAATAATATTTGTATGATATTTTAATATTTACACTATTTATTATACTATTTTAATTTAATAAACTTTACTTATATAAAATTGCGACTAAAATAAATTATTTTCAAGTTTAGGATTGTTCTAGCATTGGAAATAATTCAGATAAATTATTTTTTCTACTTGAATTAATATAAACCTCACTTGTTTCTAGTTGTATGCATGATTTTTTTCAAATCTATAATTTAAATAATAATGCTTAATCAACATAATCAAATAATAATCAATATTAAATAGATTTTCTATTCCAAATACCTAGATCAAACATATACAAAAATATGAAAATAAGAAAAATAAAAAATAGGTTTTCAAATGTTATACCATTCTGTTTTAATCCTTGTTGGATCATTTCAGATAATTCAAATACATTAAAATTCTCAAAGTAGCTCTACCAATTTAGAATATAATTTTTGGATGATCCTTTTTTAAAGATTGAAGATGTGCTAGAAAAATGTTCTAATAATGGCTAAAATATAGAGATTTGGTTAACTTTGGGTGGCGATTTGGTGAAGAGAAGAAGAGATAAGAATAATGTATGAAATCATAATTTCATTCATCTTGAGGGTTTTCTTCTTTGATATTCTTGTGCTCATTCTCCTTGGACATCGTGGGGGCTGTGAGATGAGATGATGAGAGGTTTTTTTTTTTTTAAATGAATGACTTGAATGAGCAAAAGAAGATGATGAAAATAGTACAAAGTTTTTACAAGAATTTGTTAAGTGTTAATGGAAAGAGTGAAAACAAATTTTGGCCCTTAGATCATGATTATATGGGATGTCTAAGATGGGATTCCTAGGATGGTTAAGGTTTTTTTGGTTTCATTCTTTTTCTACTTGATGCATGAGATTTCTTTGTTTCTTTAGTTTTCCAATTCCCATCTTTTTTATAATCTTTTTGAACATAATATATTCTCATTTATTTCTCTCCTTATGGGTCATTCAATGTTGCCACCTTTAGGAAATTCTTCCCTTATTATTTAATTTCTAATTACACAAAATCTATTTCTTTAACTAAGGAACTTGAATTAAAATTTTAATTTTTGAATTTAAATATCTATATTTTTTTGGTGCGTAGTGTCAATTAATAATCTTATGGTTCTTGGTGCATGGGTCTTTAAAAAAATGCTACATGTCTTGATATAATTTAATGCACATTCCATATTAAATAATTTAATGTACATTATATTAATCTATAATCATTATTCAAGATTATTATTAAATTATTCTCTTAAATTCTTTTTCACTAGGTTGATCACTTGTGATTATTTCATGCAAATATTATTTATTACTATTTAGAACAAAAAGTGACTAATTAAGATTGGAACTGAACATCTCGCATTTTAAACATGTTGCTTTAATCAATTGAACTATTGAGTCATTTTTATGAATAATATATATTTAATTTTTTATTTTTAAGGCTCTTCAGACCTATCGACCTTATACTTATGATTATTTTACAAGTAAATAAATAATACTTATTATATATTTATTCATAAATTTTAGAAATAATTGATATTTATAAAATTTATTATTTATTTAAAAAGTGTTGAATTTTCTAAGATATTATACTTTTGTATGAATAAAAAAAATCTAATATTTGCATGCAAATTTGATAGTTTTATTTAATGAAGGTGCAAACTAGGTGGTTGTAACTAGGTGGTTGTGGTGCGTTATTAAAAGCATTGAAGAGAGCAAGAGACAACAAGGCATAACCATATTTTCCTCTTTTCAAAACCGTGTATTAGAGTGAACTAGGGCATGATAAAGGCCTCTTCCATGGCTATCTAAGATGGCGCATGAAAGTCTTCAAAATGTCCATAAAAAATCTTAATATAGAGGTGCATATGCACTCACACACGGGTGTTGTAGTTGAGTGCATGTTTTAGAACCTTTTGGAAGAGAGTTTGAGAATAATAATTAATCATGGACTGAATCCGATTAACTTAGCCATAATAACATATAGATTGAGAATGGTAAATAATTTTTTTTTTAAACCTAATTTCATTGTGAATAGTTTTCTTAACAATTGTCATTAACTCTACATTTTGGAGCTATTAATAATGTTGATTTTCAATTGTAGTTGTACCCAACAAATCAAATTAGAACTTAACAAATAAAAGTGGGATGAGAAATACAAATTATATTAGATGAAGAAGAGGAAGAGGGAAGAGATTAGGATTAGAGTACCCATTAAATGAAGAGGCAAAAGAAGAAAAAGGGGGGTGGGGGATGAAACAAATTACAAGAAGCCTACAACGCCCTTTTAATTTTTCATTTGATCTTTTGTCAAAAAATTTGATAACATCGAGAAGATAGAAGGGTTAGAGAGCTTTGGAAAAAATTATGGCTTTATGAGAAGGAAAGTGGAGTTGAATACTAATTTTTTTTTTTTTTTTGATATAACAGAAATTTAAATATATATATATATATATAAAAGTAATATTATTAAAAATAACTTTAGTATTATTAATAAATAAAATACAAATTATAAATTAGTTGTCCGTTTAATCGTTTTGAAATTATTCCTGCGTCATTTCAGGTAAAATGAGAAAACAACAAATGTTTATCTTTAATTGTCAAAGTCAACAAAAGTTCCTCTTTCATTTTTCTTTACTTAATAAGTTGAAAATATTCTTTTTTTTTCAAATAAAAGAGGATGAAGATGACATAAAAGTATTGAAGCCAAAGTCCAAATAGATGAAAATGAAACAAGATTATTTGTTATGTGCGTTATATTTTTCTTTTTTCATATATATATATATATATATATAATTTCTACTCCTCCCTTTATCAGTAATTTGGTTGACCATTTTTTATAAGTTATTTGTTTTTTTTTTAATGTAAATTCGCTAGTGGATTTCATCTAAAATTAAAATTACAGATTTATGTTTACGCATTTTAATTTTATTGTTTGGTTCTAATGGTTTTTATTATATATATATATATATTTTTTTTCCTGTCAAGAATGTTTCAAGTTTGCTAGAACCGTAATTTTCACCTGTGCAACAGCTGTACAAACGCACTAGTACATGTACATCTTAGTATGAATTGTTCCAAAACTTGTAATCTTACTATTATTCCTAAATATGAAGAAAAAGGGAATAAAAGCAATATCGGTATAACCCGGTTGGGCCAGATCACGACCCGCTATCGACCGCACGAAAGGTTCAGCAGTTATTTCACTCAAAGTTGGGATGCGACTGTTTGGAGGATCACGTTGTCTAGTATCCGCAGTTTTCAGGACATGACACGGCACGACACCGCACGCCGCCTCACAGATCTGTGTGTTTGCATTCCATCCCCGTAACGGCAGTTGCGTCTCCGAATCCCCAAGTATCGTAATGGCCGCTGCTTGAGAAATTAGGGTTTCAATACTGGCGTGGAGAATTCAAGATGGTCACTGAACTTCAAGACTTCCCTTCTAAACAACAACAATCGCTCGTGTCAGTGGACGGATCTACGGGGCCCGACAGATTAGACAAGGACGAACGGCCTTTGCTGAAATCCGATTCAGACTTGAACTCCCCCAGAATCTCAGAGGAAACTTTGCTAGAACTCGAGAAGAAATTCGCGGCTTATGTTCGAAAAGATGTTTACGGCAGGATGGGAAGAGGCGAATTGCCGTGGATGGAGAAACTACTGCTAGGACTCGCGTGTGTGACGATTCTCCCTGTTCGTGTGGTTATTGCCATTGCTATATTGGTATTCTATTACTTGATTTGCCGGTTTTGTACGCTTTTCTCGGCGCCGAATAGGGACGGCGATGACCAGGAAGATTATGCTCACATGGTTGGTTGGAGAAGGGCCGTTATTGTTGGCTGTGGAAGGCTTCTTTCCAGGGCAATGCTTTTCACTCTGGGGTTTTACTGGATAAATGAATCGCATCGGAATAGTACCCTGGAGGGACTCGAAAGCGAGGTAATTTTCTTGATTGTTCTTAAAAATCTAATGGCAACTTAAATTGCTGTTCAATCTTGAAAACCAATTGAAACTTAGTTTTATTTCTTCTTCTTCTCTTCTTCTAGGGTGCTGCAGTTTGCATTATATCTATAGATCTCGTGGCAATAGCATCACAGACGCTTAGGCATTTAGGCTGATATTCCGAAACTTCCTCATTTTCTTTTGGGTTGAACCTGTATAGTTTTGACTGAGAAACTTCAGAGTTTTTATTGGTAGAGAGAGATAGATTGAGACCAATACGTTCTATCAATGTAATATCAAAACTGGATAGTTTTAATTTTGTAGTTATTAAAACTATCCATTAGTGACCAATAGGATTTAAACTCCTAGTATAACTAAATCACTAAATATGGGCTACATCCTTATCCTAGAATAACTAACAATCTCTCATTTGGCCCATATTTATGTCTTGGTTTAATCATAAGACATAATATACATAGTAAATGTTAAATCCTTTCTCACATTGGTCATCATATTAATCACAATTAAGGAAAAAATTAGTAAGAATCATAGCTTTTGTATGTCCTTACTGTGACTTATTCCCTTCTATGCATCACAAAACTAGTTTGAAGCTTTATGTGATCTATAATGAAATATTCTATAATGGTAAAAAAATAATGACTTTATAAAAGATAAATCTTGTCAAGATTTACATAACCACTTCATTTATGTATACTAACAATAACTGACAGGATATTTATATTTCAAAAACCATAGAACAGGCTCAGGGTGTCAAGTACATAAATTACAAAAACAATAACGCGTTTGTCAATAATGGTACCCAATAATGCCCATTTTTTCGACATTTTCATTACATGTTTTTGGCAGCAATCCATTTGTTAAAGGATTGACAATTATAAGATTGGTGTTCATATGCTCAATTGACACTATTTGTTCTCAAACCTCTTCTTTAACAACAACTATTTTATATCCACATGTTTTTTTGAATACTTATCATTTTTGGAGAAGAAGATTGTTGTGGCATTATACAAGAAATTTTCAGCAGCTTGGCCATATTGTCGACAATTTCAAGTCTTAAAATAAAATTCCACAGCCATAGACCTTGAACTGTGGCCTCAAAACGTTCCACAAACTCAGCCTCCATAGTGGACACAGCAATGGCGGACTGTTTCACACTTTTCCATGATATTACTCCTCCAGCTAAAATGAAAAAATAACCAAATGTGGATTTTCTTGTGTCAACACATCCAGCGAAATTTAAATCTGAGTATCTAATCACTTCAAGATGATTGGATGATAAGTGAGTATGTGATCTTTTGTTCCTTGCAAGTGTCTTAATATTTTCTTTGCAGCTTTCCAATGATCTATTTCAGGATTCCTCTGATATTTGCCTAGCACTCCAACAATAAACTTACGTCTGGTCTTGTGTAGGTTTGAGCATACATCAAACTTTCAACAACCGATGCATAAAGAATCTTTTTCATTTATGTGCATTCAATCAAAGTCATTATTTAGGCATTGTTTAAGATTTAAATTTATTCCTTCCTGAATTGGAACAACACTTGTGGAGCATCTTTCCAATTGAAGCTCTATAGAACTTTATTAATTTATGCTGTTGAGACAACCCTAATATCTCTTGTGAGCTGTCGCGAAAGATTTCAATTCCTATCACATAGGATGCTTCACCCATATCTTTCATTTCAAAGTTCTAGAGAGAAACTTATTGGGTTTATGTAATAAACCAAGATCATAAGTAGCAAGCAAGACATGATCAACATGTAGAACTAAAAATATAAGTTTGCTTTCATTGATCTTCAGATATATACAGTGATCAACGATATTTTCTTTAAATCCAAAAGAAGTAATAGAATCATTAAATTTTAGATACCATTGATGGGTGACTTGTTTAAGTCCATATATTGACTTTTTTAATTTACACACCATGTTTTTTTGTCCATCAACTAAAAATTCCTTAGAGAGGCCTATATAAATTTCTTCCTCTAAATTTTCATTTTAAAAAAGTTGTTTTTACATCCATTTGATGGAGCTCTAAATCATAATAAGCTACCAAGGTGATAATAATCCTAAAGGAGTCTTTTTTCAAAATAAGAGAAAAAGTTTCATTATAGTCAACACCATCGTTTTGAGTTTAACCCTTGGCAATGAGTCTAGCTTGAAAAGTTACACCTGATTATCTTTTTGAGCTCTAAATCGTTCATTATTGCCCTGAGAGTCATGTTTGGTCTTAAAGGTCCATTTACACCTGACTATCTTGCAACTTTTGGCAACTCAACGAGATCCCAATCTCTATTGTCACCCATGGATTTTATCTCTTCTTTCATAGCATGTAACTAGTTATTATAATTTTCACTTTCAACAGCTTGTGAAAATGAAACTGGATATTTATCTATCCCAAAATTACCTTCTACCCCTTTTAAATAAACCACATAATCATCAGAAGTAGCTGATCTTCTTTGTCTTTGAGATCTTCTTAATGCTACTTCATGTGGTTCATCTCCAACATGTTGACTAACAGTGACTTCATTGTTTTGAGTTTGGTTATCCATTTGCTGTTCTTGCAAGTTGTTTAAATTTTTAACAACTCTAGTAGCAAATACTTGAGAAGAAGTTATTGGCAAAGAAATGTGCATTTTAACTTCTTGAATTTCCACTTTACGTGTTTCCAAACTCCCACTAATTTCACCATTCTCGATGAATCTAGCATTTCTAGTTTCATCTATTCTTGTGTTATGGCTAGGACAATAGAATATATATCCTTTGGACTTTTCCGGATTACCAATGAAGAATCCACTAATTGTTCTAGAATCTAATTTTTTCTCATGTGGATTATAGATTCTTACTTCTGCCAGACAACCCCAAACATGTAGGTGCCTCAAATTAGGCTTCCTTCCTGTCCATAGTCTGAAAGGCATTTTTAGAACTGTTTTATTAGGATCCCTATTTAACAAATACATGACAGTCTTTGAAACATGCATCCACAATGATAAAGGTAAAGAAGGATTGCTCATTATGCTCCTAACCATATCCATTAAGGTATGGTTACGCCCAGTGTTGTTAAGGGGGAAAAATGGAGCTAGGCGATGAACCTCTGTAATGCGAAGCAAGGCCTAGGTGGGGCAAAATAATTATTTAGAGGTTCTTAAAAATTAGTTATTTATTCATTGTAGTGTTGTCAAGGCGCCGCCAAGGTGCCCATGCCCCTCTATCGCCTAGGCGCTAAGGGGGGCTTCTCTGTAAATTTAGAAAAATAGGACTTTTAATTAATTATTTATTTTTTAAAATTTAACCTAAATTTAATAAAGTCATTCTCAAACCTTTCAAAGTCGAATGACTCGAACCAATTTCGACAATCATCTTTGAGATTCTAGTGATAATCTCCGACACTCCGGTGAGCAACTTCGACGTCTTATTCGGTGAGCGACTCCAGCGACTCTCTTCGTCTACTACGTGTCTCTCTCGCTTTGTCCCTCTCTCTTGTTCTGCATCTCTCCCCCCTCTCTCTGTTCTCTTTCTGCGTCTCTCCCTCTCTCTATGCTCTCTCTTTCTGAGCCTCTTCCTCTCTCATTCTGTTTCTCTCCCTCTCTGTCTGCTCCCTTCCTCTTTGTCTTTCTGTGTCTCTCTTCTTACTCTCTTTTGTGTCTCTCTTCTCTCTCTCTCTCTCTCTCTCTCTCTCTCTCTCTCTCTCTCTCTCTCTCTCTCTCTCTTTCCAACAACTAGCTCTTCTATATGGAATGTTATAATTATGAGTATGTGAACTTATGATGATCATGTGTTTATCATGATGTATTATTCAATATATGTCATTATTTATAAATTTTGATTTATATACCATTAATTAATTAAATGTAAATTATAATTAAATAAAATTATAAAAATATTAAACAACATATATATATATATATATATATTGTTTAATACTTTTTATAATTTAATTTAATTATGATTTACATAATGAGCAATCAATAAATAAATAAATAATTTCTCAAGAATCTTTAAATAATTATTTTAAGGACCGCCTAGGCATTGCCTCGCTTTATGCAGTTGACAACACGGATTCATTGGTCTCTCATTCTATTTATATATATATATATAATGTATATACTATGCTAAAATAAATGATCTATTACTAATTTTAGCATATTATTTAATTTTTATATTAATTTAAAGTTTAAATACAATTTTTTTCAAGCTATTACTAAAAAATAAATAAATTGCAACTAGCTCCTTGGAGCTCTTAGGTGGTGGCCTGAGTGCTTGTGGTACCTAGTGCCTAGGTGACGCCTTTAAGCTACACCATTTTGTTATGGTGTACCTGGCGCATATATTGAGCACATATGCCACACTTTTTCAACAAAATTAGCAAATGGATGTGGGCATTGTCCAATTTCATTATATTTTCCATAAGCATCTTTATTAGATTTGATAGATTTCACTTTCTTATTTAATTGTCTCTCTACCTTGTTGATAAATACCTAAGAGATTTACTGCTTGAGATTTTTCATGTGACAAATAGATCTATTTATAACGTGGAAATCATCAATAAATGCATTAACAAATTTTCTCCGCCAAATGATGGAACATCAAAAGGCCCACATATATCTGTGTGTATAATTTCACGGAGTTGTATGCTTCTTGTGGCTTTTTTATAACTATTTGTTTTGTATATTTACCTTTAACACAATCCACACAAATGCCGAGATTAGTAAAATCCAATTCTCGAAGGAGCTCATTCTTTACTAATCTTACTATTGTTTCTTTGGATATGTGTCTCAAACGTTTATGCGACAAATAAGCTGAGGTTTCATTGATTGAACCTTGTTTAGTACCAACTTTATGATGCAAGGTCAACAAAAAGATCATCATGCTTTAGTTTGTATAAACCATCACAAAGAACACCAAAACCACAAGATGGTTATGCTTGAACAAACTAAAATACTCATTACCAAATTTAAAATATTATCCAGCAGTATCAAATTTTGACAATGAAACTAAGTTTTGAGAAACAGTAGGTCCATAAATTGTTTGAAAAACATTGAAATGATGTCCATTACTTAAAATGAAATAGTAGGTTCCAGTGGCTTCAACCGGAGCTTTTACTCATTTTCCCATGTAGACAAACATTTCACTTGAATTTATGGTTTGGGTTGTAAGGAATTTCTGCAACATATTAATAACGTGAGTGATAGATCCGGAATCAATCCACAGTATTATAAGGAACTTCTGCTAAATTTGATTGGAAGCCCACTAAAGCACTATGCTTACCTTTCTTTTTGAATCATTCCTTACGTTTCAAGTATTCTTTCTGATAGTGTCCTTTTTTCTTGTAGAAATGACACTTATCTTTCTTTGATTCCTTCTTAGAGATTGAAGCAGATGACATACTAACTTCATCTGGAGCTTGCTTTGCCTTTCCTCTACCCTTTTTTATTTTCTTCTCAACTCCTTGCTGACCCACAAGATTAATCCAGTGAATTCCTTTTTTCTTATGCCTCTTCCTCCTGAATAAGCATATTGTGTCGTTCATTCACATTCCATTTGTCCTTTATAGTATTTTAATTCACTTGGAATGCAGCATATTCAGAAGGCAACAAGTTAATGATCAATTGAACAAGGAAACTTTTACTCACTTCCATTCTCATGGTTCTTAATCTTGTTGTTATATTTGTCATTTCAATAACATGCTCGTGCATAGTACAAGAATCATCAAACTTAATGGTGGTCAATGTACCCATTAAGCTACCAGCAAGCGAATTATCAGCAGAGTTAGACTGAGAAATATTGCCAACAAATTTAAGATATTCTGTAACACTTTTGGACTTGGGAATGGTAGCCTTGATGTTGCTAGCAACAGTTATTCGCATAAACATTAAGTTTAGTCTATTTGATCTTTCCCAAAGATCATAGAAAGACTTTTCTTCAGCACTGCTGGATTCAGTAATAGCAGCATGTTTGTCTGTTTGGAGCGCCAAATTAAGGCGTTGGACTTCTAGATTAAATTGAACTTGTTCACACCATTCAGCAAAGTTTAGCCTGTTAAACTTCACAATAGACAAAGTTTGTGTGTAAATAGCAATAGAATTAGATGCTGCAAAATATGTTAAATGCTTATACATTAACGTTGAGTCATAATTCAAAATATAAGCAAATTCATGTAAACAGATTCAGACAACAATCATTTCAACAATAAGAGTATATTGATGTTCTCTTTTGGGTGATACGAAAATATTGAGAAATACAAAATTGATGCTTACATCCTGTTACATATAGTCGAATAGAAATGTTTGTTATCTTTGGATATACTAAACATATCTAACTAAATATATTAATTAATCACAGATATGTTCACTGATATGAAGTTAACTAATTAACCTTTGGGCGATTCTTAAACATTTTGTTATCAAAGAACTTTAGCATACCCACTAAATATTTTATTATATCATTTCAATTATAAGCAGCACATTATCATAGGTAACTAGAACTATTTAATTTGATTTTTGTGAAAAAATTTTACGGTGGTGACTAACAAATTACCATAATATAATATATCAAAGTAAATATATTGTGCAATCATCATTGGATATATCACAGCATTGATATATTCTTAATCTTAGTTGGTTGCATACTAATTGTATGCTAAACTGTTATTCAAACATATATATTCAGTTGACCACACGCACACACATATATAGATAGGTAGATAGATAGATAGATAGATATACATTCAGATTACGTTCATAACTGATCACTTCTGTATCAACAATATATATAAATCTATTTTACACGTGATCAACTGTTCTGTTGACGTCATACATATATATATATATATATATA
>JAJIYU010007715.1:0-18801 GCA_030144865.1 Tinospora cordifolia | reverse complement strand
AAAAAAAAAAGGTCGTGGAGTAATTATAAAAACTTTAAAATAAGAAAAAAGAATCGAAAAATAGAAGTGGAATGGGTAGTTAAAATAAATGAATAAAATTTAGTTAAAAATTATATTTAAAAAAATGATATAAATAAAACTTTTAATAAAAAATAATACTAACATTGAAATATTATATATTTATATATATACCTAAAATATAAGTGTTGTTTGGGTCAATCCGGTCAAAGTTGCGCGTAATAATGCGGTCTCCTAACAGGGAGGGAGTTGGGACAGGTGGCAATCATAGAGGAGGTCCACGAAGCGGCCGTGCCCTGCTAATATATTGGATGGGTTAGGCCTACTTCATGGCGTTTCGTGCCAAAGGCTTGATTGGGTTGGGCCCAATAACCCCCAGGGACCTACCAATTAACTAATTATTTATTCTTTTAAAAAGAGAAAAGGAAAGGAAAAAATACACATATATATGTATTGCAGAAAGAATAGTTCGATTTATGGGTGGTGGGCCTCAATGGATGGTCATGCTGCTCATGTGATATTGTTGGTGAAATTGTCTTCTCTAAGTATTATTTGTATAATATATATAAATTTATAATTCTTTTAGGGTATTTGAGATAATAAAATATTGCACAAATTATAGAATAGGTTGAGGAAGAGGAGACCTATTTTGAAAAGGAAAATTTTAATTAAATTGAGAGGTCCTAAATTGCTACTAAAAAGTATTTCTTGAAGCATTTAATCCAAAAATAGGTTTCTTATATATTTTTTTTTCAAAGTATTTTGGTATAAATTCAATAATAAATAATAATTTCATTTTCAACTTATTTGTATAATCTATATTTTTTATGTTATTTATCTCTATTATTAGCCCTATTATATGACATAATACTACAGTACTAATGTAAACATTTGATGTTAGGTTAGAAATATTCTTAAAAAAAGTATAAAGTTGTTTTGATGAAATGCGTTTTGACATCATTTTAACAAATGAGAACAAAGGTGAATTTGTTTTTTTTTTTTTCCTAAATGGATCATTTTATATAATAAAACATTTAAAGTTATTTTTTTTTTCATGGTATTGCGAGCTTAAAGCTTAAGTCTTTGTTTGATTTGTTATTTGAATATAGTTTGATGAATTCAAAAATCCAAAATTGAGAAAAGGGTTTAGTTATTCATTTTTTTAATTAAGAAACTTGTTTTCAGAAATTTTGAAAAAAAAAATCCTAAAATGTTTCCTTTTTGAATTTTTTTTTATTATTAAAGGTGAACTTGGTTAGAATTTAATGCAGTTTTGTTCTCCAAAAATTCAAAAACATAAAATGTTCATTTAATTTCAGTGACTAAAAAATGCATAATTGTTTTAAGAAACGATAGAACATTTTTTATTTTATTTTTCTGAATTTTAAGGTTTTGTGGTTGAAATTATATTCTCGAATTATCAACCCTTTCTTTCTTTTTTGGGGGTAGTGGCTAATTCCATTTCATCTTACACGTGTCAGTTGAACAAAAATTATTAAAGTGTATTTTGTTCACTACAACGTAGCTAACTAAAAATTTTGGCCATTTTTGGACGTCAAAATTTTATTTTTATTTATTTGGTTGTTTGCTAAGTTATGCGACAAAACAAGATTGATGTAATTGATCTTAGATTATTCAGAAATAAAGCTTTAAGTTCATGTTGATGAAAATATTTGCGGCGAGATTAAATTAAATACTAATATTGTGATTACATTAATTAGGACTTAAATGGATCAAATCTTGCTGCTTGAAAGCTGTATGAGAAACATTATTTTTTTGCAATATGGCTCATTCGATTAGGCCAAAAAAAAAATAAAAAAATTGAAGACCTTTCATCATACCTTTTTAGAATCTTTGGTCAACATCATCCTGATTTGCAGTTTTAGCCATTTGATTTTGAATGGAATCTTTGGTCAACATCATTCTGCTTGAAAGTTGATAATAATGATTCATATCTTTGAACTTACACTAACTTTTTTTTTTTTTAAAGGGTGCTCTAAATTAGTTTTATATATACTTCAAGACTATTCACTATTTAAATTATTATAAGGACCTATTTGGTGCATGCATACGATGAGATATGATTATTTATATAGGATAAGATAAGATAGAATTAGATTGGATAGAGAGAGATTAAAAATAAAAGCAATTCGGTGTTTTGTATACAAAATACCGTTATTACAAATAAATAATAAAAATACTAAAATAAAATTTTAATTTTGTAATAATATTATGGTAAATAAAAAATAGACGGAAAAAATAAAATAACTTAGGATAAAATAATCTCACCATTTTAGGTTGCATTATTTTATCCGACAATAAGAAAAAGATATAAAATGGGCCCAACTTAAAATTTATTTAAGCCCTTTTGCTATCAAACATGGTAATAGAATTAATTTTGTTAATGTCTAATGTCATCTTGCCGCCCAAACAGTCCCTAAAGTTATATAAAAAAAAGAACTCTCCCGGTGTGGTTTTTACGGTGCAGAGAGTTCAAATTCGAAACTTCTAATTAATGGACATTGAATCATGTTTGCTCAATCCAACTTTAATTGGTTATTTTATTTTTAATATGGTCGCAACTTATTTAGAAGTGATGATCTAATAAACTAACTAATTTATCAAATTTTTACTTGTTTGATAATATTGTACTTCTATTATTTTCAAATTAATTTCATCATACAAATCTAACAATAGCATGTGCATTATTAAGAAAAAATAAACCCTATTGATAGTTAAGTATTTGTGCTTTTTGAAACATTTTTGTTGGCTCAACTTTATGATTAAGTCAACCCTTTACGAGTTCCGATTATGATTAGAGACCTAAAGAATAAAAACTACTTTAAATTTAATTAAATTTGTATTTTTTGGGATATGGGTCATGGAAACATACTCCTTATAGGTAGGTGAAGATGTCTATTGTGAATTTGATCTACAAAAAGAGAAAAAGGGTGGCCGGTCACATGCATCTGCCTTTGGAAGTACTACTGTCTTCTTCATGTAATTAAGAGAAGGACTTTGAGGGATTATTAGGTCCAAAAATTCTATAAAAATGGTTTAATGAAATCAAAACCCTACAAATCTTAATCCAACTTTGACCAATAAAAAATTTGAAAAGAAAAAATATATAAATATAATTATTGGGCTTAATTAATGTATATATAGTTATAAATATAACAAGTGGGCATTGGCTTGATTATATAAACACATCATCCCCTAATATGCCCACATTGCACATGAAATAATTGAGCAACCGATATGATCCTCATTTATTACATAAACCCTTCCAACCTCTACTTGAGGGCCACCATGCAACCATACAATTTGATTATATATATATATGTGTGTGTGTTCCTTTTAAGTTATAACCACCATTTATTTTACAAGGCAAAATAAATAAATAAATAAATATGATATTAAAATTCATATTAAATAAAAAATATTTCTCGAGAGTCAAAACCTTATCTAAATTATTAATTGGGTACCAAATGATCATTATTGTGTGGAAGCTTACTCCAATAGTTACATCTTTCGTATTAATACAAGAAATATTCTAATGTGACTATAATAATAATGTATTAACTTTATCGAAAATCAGCTATCATACAGTATTTGAGGGTTTTTTTTTAATATATATATATATATATGTAACATCATAAATATTTACCATCAATACCTTATCTCTTTGTCATTAAAAATAATATCCAAAGTCTATTCATATTAATCACTATTATTAACCTATCTATTAAGCATCTAGACACCAATGTCAAAGCCCTAATTTAATTTCTTCTAACAAAATTCTATCAAGTCATTTCTTCGACAATAATTTTACTTAGACTTACAATTTTAATGCCTTTGATGATCATGCAAAAAATAAAATTGAAAATACACACATAGATATATAAATTAAAGGGGAAGAAAATTTTAAGAGCTTGAAGACAAGCATCACACAATAAAGATTATGAACACCTTCAATGTATCAAATTTGAAATTAATTTCCCTTTGAGTTTGGGCTCCTTAACTTTAGGTAACACATATATTAAAAGATATAGAACAAGAAATTTTTATTTTATTTTTTAAATAATAATAATAACAAACATATCTATATATCTATATATATATATATATATTAGAGGAGAGGAGAAGATGGGGGGATGATGAAGGGTTTTAGCAGTTGGACTTGGACATATTCTTTCAAACTGTCATTAGTGGTAGGTGTTGGTCACATGGATTTGAACAAAAGACTTCGATATAAGCCAAGAGGAAAGCTTTCTCTTCCCTCAGGAGGATGGTGGTTGAGATGTTGCCATTATTGGGGCACATGCCATGAACTATTAACTGCAAGAAAATATCATATAAAACACTATTTCTAATTAATTTAATCCTATCTCTGTTTATTATTTATTACACATACATTTTTAAAAAATAAAGGATGAAAGAAGAAACTTATGTGGTCCTCATGGTGTGTGTATCTAGAAAATAGTGCATGATCTTGTGATTGCATGATTAGTACGTAGACTTCACCTTATTTAATTATCAACTTCAAACATTATTATAATTGACACTTCCTTTCTTTAAAAAATAACTTTTTAATTTTTATGTTACCCTCTTTTTTTTATATAAAGTATATTTAAAATAATATCAGATTAATGCTTATTGAAAAAAAAAAAAAAACTTTTTACTACACGTTAGTGTTTATTTATTTTCATTATTAATCCTTTTTTCTCTAATATAATTTCAATGTACAATGTCATCATACACATAATAAATATATAAATAACATTTTTTAAATGTTAGCTGCTGGTTGAACTAATATTCATTACTTAGAACGATTTTATTTGATAGTGGGAGTTTTGCTTAGTAAATTTTTATTTTATTTTTTTTTTTGAATTGAAAAGTTGGTGAAGGTTGTCTTTATAATATTTTTCTCACCAAAATAAAATAATACTTTGATTTGTTGGGTGAAAGATGATGATAGTACCAACAGCAACGCTATAAAAAATTGGTAATAATTAATCGCTTTGTTGAAATGGGATTTCATTTTAGTTGATGGGCGCATGTTGATGATTCTCTTTTTTCATATTAAATATGAAGATTTTGGGTTAATTAATTAATATACTGAATTTATTAAGCCTAGTGGGACTTTTGAACTTTAATACAATAAATAGCAGATTATATTCTGTGTATATCAACCTGTATTTGATCAGATTCTTCATGGACGATGATATGAAGGATTTGTTTTTTCTATCAAACTTTAAAAAAAAAAAAAGTAATAATAAATTATTTGTACCATCAACATGATCACTGAGTTCAAAGATGATCAGATTCCCTTCATTCACATTTGGTGAAATCAGACGGCACCTTAGAGTACTTATTCCAGATGCTTCCCTAAATAATAAGAACTTTCTGATCCCAAATTAATGCCAACTTTTGATTTAAAGAAGAAGAAGAAGAAGAAGAAGAAGATAGTAGTTTTTGGATCTCAATTTTGATGTAATAAGATATAAAAAAAAAATGTACTTTGGATATGGATAATTGAATTTTGTCATATTCTATATAAAAATTTAATTTTAGCATCCTGGTAAATGAATTTCATTTATAGACTATTTATATCTTACTTATTATGAGAATCCTACCCTAATTTATGTGTCATTTTTTTTAACTGAAAAATACATAACATCTAAGTTATTTTTGTCTTTTAAAAAATAATGATAGAACTTTGGGATTTGCAATCGGCAAACTCATACTTCCTCGGTTTGCAAATTTACAATCCCAAAACGTCTAAGTTTTTAAATTGCAAACCCAAACGTTTTGGGTTTCATTTTTGTTCTTTTTCTTTGACTTTCTTTTTCTTTTTCTTTTTTTTTTAAAATGCTCTTCCAAACAAGACCACAACGATATAGACATTGCAATTAAAATCTTAAGAATTCATTGGCACCCTGACTTCTTTGGATAGTTAAAAGATATTAAAATGATAAACATGTTAAAGAAAAAAAAAAAACCCTAATCATTTACAATAATTGATTGGTACAGTTCAGTTCAGTCTCTATCATGCCCAACTGGGTTTATATTATTGGGGAGAATATGACATTTTGTAATGGTTTTTGGAAGCATGTGACCCTCATTAGCAAGAGGAAAAAAAATGACAGATCAGGAATATTATTGTTGCATGTAAAAGAGCAAGGATCACCCTGCAGGAAATGAAAATCAAACGAAAACGTCAGGCAATGCATAATGCACGTAGAGATCACACCATCCTTAAAGCCATAAGGTTCAGGTCCTACAGTTTTAAGGGCATGTTCCTATTTCTCTAACAAACTATAAAACTGTAGCCTTAAAGCCAGTTTCAACCATACCAGACCACACTTTTGGGCCCTCTGATTTATGATTCTACAGACCAAATTAGACCTAGTAACCGCTTTGTAGCCATCGATCTTGGGGTCTTTTCATCATGGGCCCTTTCAAAAAGATACCCTTATGATGGGTGCTAGGACCACAGGATTATATAGTAAGATAGTACACTGAAAGAAAGTAGCTTTGTTTTGTCTACCTCACTCAACCTTTTGTTGCAGCAGGTGTTTCTAGGAAATTCATGACATTCCTATTTCCTAGTTAGTTTACTTATAAGAATTGAAAATTGGAGGATCACCAAAATTTGAATAGCTAAAGTAGCTCTTGCCCTAAGTGTTAAATCAAATTTAACTTCTCATTTTTCATCTCAGATGGGGAGGGATTGTTTGTAATATCATAGCATTGTAATATTCGATTTTAAGCTAGTCTCACCCCTATAAAATAATAATGATAAGTCTAATGGGTCAAATATAACAAAATAAATAAAATAATAAAAAAATATTATTTAAGGTTAGTGGATACTATGATTGATTACTAGTTGATCTACTCTATTTCTAGCGATAAGTTTGGAATACTAACCTAGTTAGGTTGAGCCTAATATGATTACTGTTCCTCATGGGACCTACGCCAAAAATTCTGGGTTGCCTTTCCTATAGATTCAAAGAAAAAGTGTTATAAAACTAAAATATAGAGAAGATTTTAAAAATTTAATAGTTATATCGCTCTTATATAACTACAATAAATAAAAATTTTGAATAAATACATCTTACACATTTTAAGATATGTAATAAATACTAACAATTGCAAATGCTACATTTATAATAAAAACTAATAGTTGTAAGTTTTGTAACTATACTAAAAAAATGGAAATAAAATAATCAGATAACATTATATATATATATATATCAGACGATCGAACTATTGCAATTATACATTTTTATATGATTAGGGTTTATTTGGTACATAATATTATATTGGATTGTTTTTTTTTAATTGAATAAGATTTGATAAAAATAACATAAAAATTAAGTAATCATGAGTTTAATATTGTGTTTAGGATTACAATAAAAAAAACTAATTAAATTTGTATTTAAATAAAAATAAATTAACTAAAAAAAAAAGAGCAAAACCAACAACCTTGCAAAACTGCAAAACCAACAGACATTAGTTTTCCAACTATAGATTGTAGTTGAGTTTGTTAAATTAAAATAAATAAATAACAAGAAGAAGAAATAGTAGTAGTAGTAGTAGAAGAAGAAGAAGAACAACAACAACAAATCGATAAAAAAAAAAAAAAAGCTTTAATTTTAGTTTGAATCTCATATTTAACAGCCAAGGTAGGACCAAAAATAATTTCTTCCTCTTTTGTTTAATTGTAGTTGGTTGAAATAGTAATGATCAAAATGGGGAAAAAAACATTATCATATGGTAATGGGTCTTTTTTTTTCTTAACTTTCAACCATTTAATCTGATTCTGTCCTATATTGTTTTATATAAACCAGTTTAATCTCATTAAAATAATCTAATTATTTTTTTCTGCACCAAACAAGTCCGAACAGTGGTCACAATCACTAAATCATTAACTATATACTTTAAGATACATATCACATATTCCTCTAATAAATTGTGATTGCCATAATTATATAAAAATAAAACTCTTTCCCAAGTATAAGTGTGTACACATATTTGAATAAAAAGAAAGGTACCACTTTGTACAATGAGGACTAAGTTGAAAGATTTCAAAAAGATGAGATATGGCAATTTTTCTATTTTCTTTCCAAAAGGCTAGTGGAGGATTTATACGCAAAACCGCATGGGTGTTCATGATGGGCACCTTTAAAAGCAGCTACTTATCCAAAACAGCAATAATGAAGAAAGTAGTTGATCACACACACACATATATATGTAATACATCTGTGTGTAGGTACACGCAGAAATCAAAATCAGCAATTATCAGGTCAATGAAAATGGTGAATCTAATAAGAATGAACAGTGGAGCATGTACCATTTCCAAGGGCTACGCATGACAGTGTATGAGGTCATCACCATCAGAGCTTCTGCACTAGTAATTGAACATGATTTAACAGTTCTCTCTTAATGTGTTCAAATAGCGATTGAGAAAGCTACAAGTCATTTTGCTTTAGTGAAGTTTTTTCTTTCTTTTTTTTTTTGTAATTCATTAATCAGAAATATAATAAAAAAAAAAGCTGACTTCCTCATAGTGCCCTTCTTTTACACCATTCATTTGAATGGCTTAGAGTTGCTTGGCTTTCTTTCATGGCTTGGTGCCACAGGAAAGAAAATCCACCAAAAAAAAAAAGAGACCGTGTCATCTTCTATTATAGTTAATAGGCAGAGACCCAACAAAGCCTGATTCAAATTTCTAAATTTGCACTACTTTTGTGACCTCAGTAGCAAAAAGCCTCTCAATGCCCCTCAAATAGTTCGCACAGTGGAGATGGAACGAAAACCGGGTGACTCCAGCGCAGGTGAGTATTAGACCTGCCAAGTTGATTCAGGCTTCACCCGACTATAACAAAATTGACCCAGAACAGAATTCTATAAAGGCAAAGGTCTTCTGCACAAAGGCAAGGGTCTTCAAACGGTCTAAATAATCCAAAGCCAACCCGACAGAGGGCAGTACTCTCTCCTACAAGAGATTGCTCCACACACGACAGGAAGTCTCCAAAAACATGATCTCGCACAAGGAGAACGAACTCCATATTACCCAAACCAGCACAACGTGAGCAATTAAATTTTTCCTTGATAATGTCAGTAGGATCACAACCAATTCAGACTGTTCATCATCTGTTGATAATATGAGGAGAAAAACTGTTTTTATTGAAACATGGTCATCTTTATATTCCTTTTGAAGGTCTAAATACAAATTAAAAAGTTGTAGGCTGAACATAAGAGCCACATCAAGTTGTCGTTTGAAGGAAATATTAATAAAAAGGCAGTTCAAGGGGAGAGAATATGACGTTAGAAAATGTCTTGATATAAAACATTCGAACGAAAGTTCCACAATAACATCAATTTTTACAGGCTCAAGGAACATTTAAAAACCCACAGAGACCCAGATTGACGTTAAAAGTGTGTTGATACAATAGCTCAAGACACCACAAAAATTTAGATATGAGGAGATTAGGCAGAACCCATGATTGTCCTCCAACTTCTTCAATTGTTATTTTATCCTTGGAAACATGATGCTCCAAGTGCAATTACGCCCTGCTCTTACATTTCTCTGCCGCCCTTGGAGCTGAAAGAATATCAAAATAGCATAAAGACGAGTCACCCCAAGTCCTCCAACGTCAAACAACCTAGATTTAGGGAAATTTTCTTTTTATTTTCTTAGTTTAATCAACAATTTGTGGCAGTTATTCAAATGAACAATTACAGGGCAGATGAGAACTGCTGTTACAAGAAACATGACAAAAATTAGGAATTACGGTGTTAAATTGACAAGAATAATGTTTTTTTTTTTTTTTTTAAAAGGGCTAATTGATGATGATGACATGCTTAACACGGAAACGTGTATAAATTCAATTACAAATTCCAAAATGCAAGAGCTAACCATCCTTGTGAGAAAATTTAAAAAAAAAAAAGGCTAACCGTCCAAATCTATCTTTCTCAGTATGCAAACTAACCACATAATTATAATTCTGTATTTGATCGGTTTTTCAAAAACCTATAAGATTCCCATTGTCGAAGCATATGGAGTATGGAGGACCCTGAGGCCTGTTATCCGGTTTCAAATGATATGGCAAAATCAAAAACAAAATTAGCAATCATCTTACTAAGAAAAAGGAAAGACTATGAAGAAAAATAGACAAACCTAGGCCAATGGCATCACAGCTCTTCATTATTCTCATCCTTCTACAAGAGTCAACGAACATTCTGCCGCAGGAAGAAACCAGAATTGGAAATGTGACGGATTAGTAGATTTATTTAAGGACATGCACTAATCATGCCAACCAAAAAACACTATACAATGATTTACATGTGCTCTTTTTCACATTCTTAAAATATATCAAGCTGCCAGTACAGGAGGATAATCTCCTACACCATTTGTTTCTAAGACACAATTGCACAAAACAATGTGAAGAGCTATGTTACCTAGACTCAGGTATGCATGTCAGATATGGGTATAAATTCATCAGGATACCCGATCTTGATTGTATCCCGCGTTAATATTCCCCCCTTTTTTCCTTTCACTCATATTTTGTTCTTTCACTTATTAGTCATTATTTTACTCTCATGTGCTCTTCTTTTCATTGGAGAACTAATATAATAATCTTCTAAAAGCTAAAATGTCTTACGCACATCCTGCACTCATATCAGATGAAATATCAAACATGGGTACATCAGCTGAGAGCATATAGTCTAGGTAATATAGATGAAGAGCAAATAATGCATAGATAGGATAAGAGCTTACTCCCAAGGGACATCGCCCACAAGCATCCAATCACCATCCTTATCCTCATAGGTAAGCACATACTCAGATCCATGTAGAAGGTCCCTCAATTTGCTTTCATTCAGCGGTTCCCTTTCTTGAGCACAGTGAGGCCCACACTGACCTGAAACAGCAACAAAATGCAAATGATAACATCAATACTAACAGAAGTTTCTCCTTGAAAAACAATGCAACAATATAGAAATCATGGATTAAAAGCTCTCCAGATTTTCCAAGGTTTTGTCAATGTTTATATGACTTTGAAACACAAAATTAAAAATCAACGAAGAAAATTCTAAATAGTTGTTGAAATTCAAGAAATTTCTTCAGATTTTTTTACTTTTTAAATTCAAAGCTAACCAAAAGAAAGGAATAAAGAAATCAATGTTAGCATCAATTATTTGTTTAGTATCGCATGCAAATTATATGAAGTTGAAATTCAATCTCATATGTAAATGCAATAAAGTGGAACCAAAAAAAAAAACACTGAAGAAGCAAAAAAATCAGATTCAAAAACTTCAATTTTCACTTTACAAGACAATTTACAAACAATGTTTCAGTACATCAATAAATCTTCAATATAAATTATGAAATAGTTTTGTCACTATATTTTATAAATTAACTACGAAAGCATGCATTGATGAACACATAAGCCTCTCAAACATTTGAATCAGAAACCTGTGCATTCTTATTAGATATCAATTATTTACAAAACCTTCCTCAAATTAACTTCAGATTTAAATGGTCAAAGATTAAAACAATGTCAAAATATCAATATTTGCACCATGTAAGCCACCAATCAATGCAATGAAATAGAATGGCTCTGTGAAATTGAGATCCTAAACTAGCTTACCAATAGTAAAACAGCTGAACATCTTCTCAAGTGCTGAAGAGAGTTCCTGATATTTAGAATAAGTTCTCAGGTCAACCTTCCTCAAATAAGGGGCTCCATCCATGCTGACCTTAACAAAAAGTGGCCCAGGACCAGGTTTCCCATCCACTTCATCATTGTTCTTTGAAGTGGAGGCTAATGTATTATTTTTCCTGAACGATCTTATGGGAGGCCATCCCACAACCTGTGCCCTGCAAAAGGAAAACAACACGTATGAGAACATGAAATTAATGGTGACTATCAAAATCTTTGAGAACTCACTTGGCAGTGGGAAGATTGCCATTATTGTTAGCACGGGCCAATGGGTTATGGCCGATCTCATTAGCACCATGTGCTTTTTCTTGTAATTTTTCGGGTGGCACAATTTCTTTTGGCATTGTTAGCTGAGTGCCCGAGTGCTCTTTCATGGATACAGGTTTCACTCCTGAGTTTTGAGGAGCTCGTGAAGCCAGGATTGCAGTCCCTACAGTGTTGACAGAAAATTTCCCTAGTGTCACAGATCGGGGAGCTTCGGGCTCAGAGGTATCTGCAGGATAAACCCAATTCCCTTCAGTAAAAACATTGTTTGTCACTTCTGAGGACCTGTCCATGGCATCAGAAAACCCTCTTTTGTTGCCGGACGCAGCAATCTTGTGTGATGAGGACAATATGCCATCCTTGGGAGGAAGCAGTGGGAAAAAGGGTTTCTCGTCAAGCTTTTCGGATTCAAGCACACAATGATCTTCATCCCTTTCAGGTGAATGTGATCCAGGGAGCCCAAGTCTGAGCTCTGTTGCTTTTAAATGCAGACTGCACCTATTTTCACTGGAGAAGCCTGAGATTGAACAGCTATCCACTGATGAACAGTCAGATAAGCCCATGTAATTACGCTCTTTCAATTCAGCACAAGTTAGAGAGCTATTAACCAGAGAAGCTGAAGAAGACACTAAAGAGGCATTGGTCCGCCTCTCCTCCACAACATCAAGTGGCGGTGGAGACATTACCTTTGAAAACAAATTTTCAACCTTAAACAGTTAAACCTGCCAGCAAGGAAAAACAACAAAAAGAAGCCTCAAGCCCAAAACACATAAAAATCATATAATCAATACTTTCCCTGCTACAACAAATAATCCATTTACTTAAAACAGGTGAGCCTGAAAACCCTAGTACATTCAAAAATCATTAGAGTCCTAAGATTATAATATGCCCACGGATGGAAAAGATATAAGGCCAGCTACTAGTGAACGCTAAAAATGCCACCCAGGTTCAATAAGGCTCATGTGAAGAACTCTACGAGGTTAAGGAGTAAGTTGCCCATCTATAAGTTTGTAAAAGAAAAAAAAAAAAAAAAAACTAAAAACAACTGGTTTTTTTGGCTCCCAAATTAGCTTGAAGACAAATTAGTTTATTGAAGAACTCTACGAGGTTAAGGAGTAAGTTGCCCATTTGGTAAGGTTTAATAAGTAATTTATTGGAGACAAATTAGCTTGAAGTTCTCTACATGATCCGTTCCAAATCAACAGCCATTCATATTGTGCATAACAAAGGGTCTCTAAATGATCAAATATCTTACAAATGAAAACCAAAGTACATTAGGTAAAAAAACACTAAAATTCTTAACAAATAGCAAAATCCTGACACTCTAAGGATGAGAAACCAGAAGAACTAAATACCCCCATATGATGATTTGAACATGCTCATAAATACTTAATAAACAAGCATCAAACCCAGAAAAGAAAAAAGATCCTAGGTTTTCATGAAGAACTGCGCCTAAAAATTTTAAAATATCAGAACAAGAAACCATAAAATGTTTCCTTTGGAACAATAAACCCACGCAAGTTATCAGCATCATATAACTTCTACTGATTTCAACAAGAAAAATATATATAAATATCTGAATAACAAACAAACAAACACACACACACACACACACATAGCACACAAAATAGTAGAAAGTCAAGATAAAAAAAAAAAAAAAAAAATCTGAGCTACTGAAGAACAACCTGAACAAAGAACTCCTAGATCAGTGGAAGAAACTAGAATCAGACCAGCTCCAAGAGTGTTTAATCACAAAAACCGCATGGAAGAACAGAAATGGCGTAGGAGAAAAAGCAGGAGCTCTGCTTCTTCTTCTTCTTACCCTTCTTCCTCCATTAACAACCACAAACCAACAAAAGCTTCAACTTTTTTTTTTTTTTGGTCTCCTGTCAATCTCTATCTTGAGAAGCTCAACCCACAAAATTAATAATTAAAATAACTATTCGTTATATTTTATTTGTATTAAAAATTTTCAAATGGAAGGAAATCCTATGTGAAGCTTTTTGGTTTTTCTGGATCGACGACTAGAATCGATTATTCCGGATAACCCTGGCCGTCCGATCTTCCAGCTTCACCGATCACGGTAAAGTGACTTATACACCCCTCGCCTACTAAAGTGCTCTTCGTCGGACGATCCAACTTAAATCCCGACCACCCCGTCCCATTCGATTACAACAATACCTTCACAATAAATATTACGCACAAATTACAATGTGTAAATACTTCCTCCAAAAAATAAAATAAAAATTGCAAGGTTTACTTTGCCATTTTTCTTCCCTATTATTATTATTAAGGAAAATACTAAGTTACTTATACGATGTGATCAATTTCTGCTTAAAATAACGTTTGAGATTTTTATTTTTTAAATCATGAACAAAAATATATTAATGTTGCATTTTCTTTTAATTTTTTTGGATATGTGTTTAATTTAATTTTGTAAACACCTTAAAATTAATTATTATTTAAGTCAGCGATGGCATGACCATAAATATAAAAATTTTTCTAACACAATTTTTTTTTATTCAAAGCTCGAACTTGAGATATCTAACAAAAAGACATGAAGCCATTTATCTAAATAAAAAAAATGAAGGGTAATTTTCTTAAATAATTGTTAAAGACATTAAACTAATTTTGTTGGTAATTATAATTATTAAAAAAAGAAAGAAAAGTATATTTTACATAATAACTAACTTGTCATGGTCATTGCATTGACCAGGAGATTATGAAATATTTACATAATCAGAGAGGTTAAGCAGTAAAAAATAAAAAATAAAAGAAAACTCATTAAAGTTGTTTGTTTTATTTGTTCATATTTATGCTGAGTGATATACTAAATGGGGACAAGATGCCAACTGGTGACAACAACAATAAAGAAATTGTCTGCCTTTCTTTGACCAAATCAACCTCTTCCAAATTCCACTATTCCTTTTCCAAGATTCCTTTTTCTTTTTCCTTTTGTTTTCATTTTTATTTTTATTTTTTTGGTTCTAAATATCTTCAATTGGGCCAAACATTTTAGGAATCTTTTTTATTTTAGGACCCATTTTAGTTTTATATAATTTTTTAAAATATAGAATATTTATTAGGCAAAGAAAGCGTGAGGCACGCAATGGATGCAAAAATAGTGTATGGTTAGTTATAAAATATATTACTCCCTTTGTCTCAACATTATCGTTTATTTAAAGATTCTCCATTTTTTCTATATATATATATTTCATTTTTATTTTTTTAAATATTATGATTGAGTTCTAATATTCAAAATAATATTTATAATTTAACATAGTAGAACTCTAATATATATCTTGGATTTAAGCGAAGTTGGGAAGAACATAAAAATTATGTAAAATTATATTCATTAATTATGTTTTCTTAAAAACCTATAGAAAAAATATAAGTAAATTATTTCGAGACAAAGAGAAGCAGTATTATTATTATTATTATTATTATTATTTAGTATTTACATAATATCATATAAATAACAAGTAAAGGAGGGACTTATACGGACACCATTAAAGTTAACTAATGTGTACTGCTTAAAAATTATTAAAATTTATACTAATCTATGTGAATATTTTTTGTTGTACATAATTTTTCGGGCCCACATATAATTTTTCTATTTTACAATTTTCACATTTTAATTTTAATCTTTCATGGTATATTAATTAGAATGCTTTAGTTTCATTTTAAAATTTTATATTATTCATTCAATAGAAATTTGCTGATTAAACAAATTAAAAAATGTTGTACATCAAATGCGCCCGATGGGCCCGTATTTATACATGTTGGGCCTGGGCCTCGCTCAACAATGACGCAAGTGGTGACGTGGCGTGGCATGCAGAGAGAATTGAGAGGAACATGCGAGGGTAGAAAGGGAAATGCAAAACATTAAAGGCGTGGGCCTAAAAGAGGGGACAGTATTGGGGCAATCGAAGTGAACTGCCGGGTGACTGATGGGACAATCAAATTCACCTTTTTTCTATCCTCACGTGGAGCCGACACGTGTTTGTTTGACTTTTTCCCCAAGACAATTGTCATTATTACTGACTGTCTTCGTCCACACCTGCCTTTTCACAAAACAAAAAGATTTATAACAACTTAAAAAAATAATAATAATAAGAATAAATATTTGATCATTTTTTTTTCTTTTAACTTTTTCTTTTATTACTGTTTATCAACGTGCATCATACGTTGTTTCTAATATATATAATAGAATGAAGTGTAAATAATTTATTGCAATATCATTTAGATTACTAAATTTATATAATAGTATTAATAAGTAATTAAAATAAATGTAAAGGGATATTTGGTGCTTGGTACGTTCATTACGTGATTAAGAAATTTTTTACTCGTCATTTTACGTGTAAAAAATTTTGAATAAAAGTCTTCTCTTGTTGCTAAATATTAATACTTTAACCTAAAAGATTATATAAACTCCTGCATTTTAAGTAACATTTCAACTTTTTTTTAGCTTCTTATTTTTCACCCAATGGTTTCACCTTTATTTTTTGTACTTTAAAGTTAATATTTTTTACTTAAACTAAAAAGCTATTTAGTTTTAAGTGGATCCTGACTCGTCAAAATTGGATGACATCATATGTAACCCAATGCCATCTAACTTGTATTTAGGAGGGTTGAAAACCTAACTTGCGTTTAAGAGGGTTAAAAACCCAACCTTATTTTAGGGTGGGTTGAGTTTTTGACAAGTTGTTAATAAAATCACAACATTAAAATTCACAATTATGTAGTCACACATTAGATCAATTTGATTTTCATCACGTAATCCATATTTGATCTTCATACAAAGCTGATCTTTGTCAAGCACTAGATGAAAAGTGAAAGTTGAAGGTCATTATTGGATTCAAGATGAGTAGGGCCACGCAACTAGTCATTGGATACAAGGTTACTAGCAAGAATGAAAAAGATATTGTAATGGCAAAGCATTAAACAATTAACCAATGAGCAAAGAAATAAACAATGCATCGGTACATAGATGAGCAAATGAACAAAGTAAAGCAAAGAAGATAGCGTTGCAAAACATGAAATCTATTGTGTTGCACACTATACCTTGTAGTGGGAGTGGGTTTTTACTGTGCAAAGTTGTGAATGAGGGTGAGGATTGAGGATGTAATTTAGCAAGCTTTTGTAATAGAACATATGTGGTGGTCGGTTGCACATATGCTGGATAGTAACACATACCAAATGGGGCGTAAGTGTTGGTTCACATGGGCTCTTTATGAGAAGGGGCTAGTTGGTGTGCCTCATATAGTATATGGAATTGGATTGGTGTGTGGGTTCGGTCGAGTCTTTTAAGATCGGGTATGAGTAAACCCTGAGCCTGACCCATAATGTTCAGGTTTTCCACTCTTAGGATGTTCTCAATGAATTTATGTAATAGACTGTTTACATCATTAATTTTACCATTCATATCATTAACTCATTAAATTCTTATTCATTAAACTTTTATTTATAATGTTAAAGTTTATTAGACTACATTGTATGGGTCTCGCAATCACATCAATTGATTAAATATACTAACTATAATATTTTATTTATAATTTTTTTAAAAAATACTTATTATTCACATTTAAATTAAAAATTTATATACTTATTTAAATTTATATTTTTAATAATTAATTATTTAAGACTATATTTTTAAATTAATTATAATTTTTAAATATCACAAATTTTTATTTTAAATAATTATTTAAAAAATATTTGTTGAGATTTTTAAACTATTTATTTTTTTTATTTTTTTAAATATATATATATTAAAAATAACGATTTATTTATATTTAAAATTAAAATTTATTCATTTTATAAAAAATATATCTATTATTTAACTTAAAATAATTTTAATTTTATTTTAACTTAAGATATTTTTTATTTTTATTTTATAAATTAAAAATAAATATATTTTAATTTTTTTATTTAAAATATTGTTTTTAAAATATTTATTAAAATTAATTATTTAAAATAGTTAAAATTTATTATTTATAAAAATTAAAAATTAATTATTTTAAATATATATATATATATATATATTGGGGTTGCAGTGAAGCGCCTAGGGGGTTGCAGTGTAGTGCCCAAAAATATATTCTGGGCGCTTCACCTACAACACCATTTTTATTAAAAATAAATAAATTAAACACTAAGCGTTTGGTCTGTACTGAGCACTCAGTGTGTATAATCTGCGTTAGAGGTCCAACAACGGGCGTCTTATGCAGAGCAAGGACATCCTTTGGGTCGATAGACCCAATTTTTCAGATATTGTGCTTACCGCTATGCATCAACATATTAATTATTTTATTTGTAACATATTTTATTAAATTCTATGTAATTTTGAACTCAATCTTAAGAATAACTTAATCCTATTATCATATTATGCACATCAAATAAACTCCTAAAGTTAGAATAAATTATTATTTCTTAAAAAAATTTTAGATTACAATTATTGAGAATTTATGGACTATGAATATTGTAACCATATTATTAATAAGATCATCTATTTGAAAAAAAAATTAGATAATATTTTCAAAATCACTTTGGATAGAACAAAAATGATTCCTCAACCACCCAATTTGAAAAATTATTAATCAAACCGTTACAATTATACTTTTAATATAAGATTACGGTATTTATAGTCATGACATGAATACACTTTTGTTTTTGATGTAATTATAACATTTAAAATTATTAAATGAATTTATGTTATATATCTGAAGGTATATGAAAATTGATTCCATGGTGGCAGGTAAGGCATTTATTCCAGGCTGATATATATATATATATA